>BGZK01004956.1:0-10661 GCA_005406025.1 Eumeta japonica | reverse complement strand
GTGTGTCGAATGTGTTTAATTCTTAAGACAAATTATACAGCCCAATTCTAAAGTAAAATCTGTCGATAACATTTTTCTTTTTTCTTTCTTCATATATATAAAAATTTTAGTAAACTTTATTCATTCTACCAATAATTTTTTTTTATAAAATTTTGACATTTCTCTAATCAGATTAAAGCCCAAGTCGTAACTTTTTTTACACATCTTTAGTTACTAAAGAGATTGAAAATTTCCGTATGATGAATTTCTATGAACTATTCGCTTAAATTATGTGCAAATATTTAAGCGAATGCCTTTGCTACAAGCGAATACAACATAATCGAATACAGAAATCAATGAGAATACTGGCGACATCCTCAAATTGAATTCCTAACTGCAAATTAATGTATTTTTTCAGAGAAAAAAAACAAATTATTGAACAGAAATGGATAGCAAGAAAATATGTTAAACTTGCTACTCTGAAGAATGAAGATGGTTGAAATGCAGCAAAACGAACCTTTATAGACAGACAATAAACGAATGATGTTATTCAAATGCTTTATATGGTAAGCTTTTGAAAAGAAGATCTATTGGCCAAAGCGAGTAAATAAATAGAAAATAGCAAATGCTGTTTGCAGATTCAGATATTTCAACATTTTATTGTTAAAAGTTGAATTTGTTTCTTTATAAGAAAAAGAAACAAGAAGAATCTTAAACATCTATCTTTAAAAAACGACCACAAGTTACAACAGTCACAACACTTTGGCAACAGAACTGGCAAAGAATATAATCTGCAAACTGGTAAGTGAACGCCATTTGATCTCTTAATAAATTTTTTAGGTTAGAAGAACTTTGAACTTTGTAGGAGGGGTTTAATTTAACAAATTTTATTACTTTTTTATTATTTTATTTTATTATTTATTTTATTACTGAAAAGTATAAAACGTTGTTGGATGTGACAGAAAATAAAAATAAAATAAAACAAATTGATTTTGATCAAAGTATTCAATACAATATGACCTTCCTCCACACAATATCACGCAAACACTTGTTGTTGTACCACAAGCAAATATGGTTCTTATGACAGTTTGGTTTGTACCCATAAATATTTGCGTTAAGAAGGCCATCTTGTAAATGAATTTGCCACAAAAAGCAAAATAGGCTAAAAGAAGTGCGAGTGAGACGCTGAAGGCATAATTATGATGACGCGAGAGAGTTCTTTAGCCCAGAGCTGCTTTACGACTGACAACTCTTCATATTTTGTGTACATTTCTTGGCAAATATTCCCTTCTCAAACGTGCTTTCGCAAATAGCCAGCCTTGTTTTTTATGCCTAAAATCACCTCGAAATTTTGATTGTTACTTCTAAACGCCTGTGCTTAACATAGGGATGAATGCTGGATTCGGCTTGATTATCAAATTTTTTTTCATATGTGTAAAATAAAAAAATAAGATATGTCAAGTTAAAAGGAAATTAAAAAGGTTTCGTTATGTATAACATTCTGTAAATACACTGAAAAAATGTGTTTTCTTAACTTCTCCAGACGTTAAATTGCTTTAGCATCATCATTTAAACATTATTTTTTAGGCAAGTTGATAATCTTCAGAATTTTATATAGTTTTTCTCCATAAAATTTAAATGTTTCCGCCAGGAAAAATCAAATTCAAACTTGTTTTTATATGAAGAAAAATCCCGTTTATTAAATTATCAAACTTTTTATCGTATGTGATTTGGCAAGCTTAACTGCTGTTTCGGATTAGTATGGTAGGGCTTAGCCATACCAAAAATCACTGTTGTTGTTGTTTTACTGCTGTGGAAAACCAGCACCTTGCAATAAATTCGTCATGGTTGGCACCAAAAAGAGAATGATACTTTGTAATTGTCACAAGTGTTTAAGGCTGATTAAAAAGTACTCGTAAAATAAATAGTGCTTATAATTAATTATGTTAACTAAAATCGTTCCCTAGCCTAAAAATTTAATCACTTGTTGTTTCCAATTGTTCGATGTACCAATACCAAATTTAGTCATAAATGATATAAATTGAAAAAAATATCGCATACTGTTGGTGTAACAAATTGTTTGTGCAAAGTGAAAATAATATTTCACAAAATTTTGTCTCACTCATTTTGCTAAAAATATTTTTAAGTTTTTGTAAAATTAATTGTACTTCCAGCTGTACTGACTGAGCAGTACAGCCCATTAAAATACAATCTTTCTACCAGCCTATAAATCATTATTATATAGCGGCTTTTGAACATTTAAACTTGCGTGTAAATTTGTTTTGCAAAGTACAAATATACAACTTTTTTTACCACTTTTATGGTAATAACATAGAAAGAAATTTATATTATACAAATTCACTGAAACTACCTTTTAAATTATACAAGTTTTCTTATGTATTTAATTTTACTTTCTAGTCAGGATCAAGTTCATTTCAATATAAATTTTACTTTTATGACTGATATTAGATTTTAAAACAAAAACATTAACTAAGGTACAATAGGGCGTTTCGCATGTTACGATACTCATCAGCACCCGATTCCGAAACCAGGATGTCTTGTGTTCTAATCGGTTGCTGATGAGTATCGTAATGCTACTATTGTTGCTGTTTAAAATCTAATATCAGATCATGAATAAATTTATATAGAAATGAACTTGATCCTGACTAAGAATTATATGAAAAGTTCAAAATAATAATAAAATAATTCATACAAGTTTTATTAACACTGTTCGACGACGATAAGGCAGTTCTCAGAGAGCGCGATAACAAAATGTTTGTCAAATTTATTTATAAAACAAAGCACACGATAAAAGTAAACGATTCTAATTTATTTATTATAAGCCTTAAAGGAAATTAATGTCGTGCTTAGACTAGAACCAACGAATTGCATTTGTATTTGACCCATTAGAAACTATAATTATGTAATAATCGCTTTAAAATTTTTCATATGCCAAAGATTTATTACAAATCAAAAACGAAAGCATTCATCAATACATCTGCTTAATTGCGATTTTTCTTTCTCTAAACATTTTAATATAATCCTGCATTAAGAATGGGAAAACATATATATTGCATTTGCAACATCGTTTTATTGTTATTGGCTTTTGCTTGCTCGATCTTCAGTGCAACTGTGTAGCATTGTTTTTGTTGGAAGCCAATTTAATTTCTTAAATGGTCTTCAAGTTCGCAACAAATCAGATTAGAATTTGAAATTACAATTAGTTTGTTGTTGTGGGATTGTTGTTTTGTGTTTTTCTGGTTTTTGTAGAGCCTGTAAGCTGGTGAATTATGCATGAAGCAACAACAGTAAGATGCATGCAACAGCTTTAAACTATTGGATTTTTGGTTTTTCATGACAGAAATGCAGTTATTCTGATTATTGTGCGCATTTATTATCATGTTTGATGTTGTTGCACTCTTAGAATAATTGTGAAACTACAAATTGTTGAGCATATTAAGTAGATATTGAAGAACTTTTAATGCACACAAAAAAAATTATCACAAATATGTATTTTTCCGACAAGCTTTCGATTAAGAATTTTAGAGAAATAATTTGCGTTTTCAACGGGGGTTCAAAACTTTGGCAAAAAACGACCATCTTGTAGAAGCGACATCTGTCAAATTGAGTGTCATTTATTTAAACTGGTTTGCCAAAACACACTCACGGGTAGTCAGATTGAAATTATAGTGATCTCAGTTGGGCGGACTAGATTACAGACAGTTTGAGATTGCAAAAACGCTTATTCGGCACTTGGTAAACTGCGCATAATGTGGTTGCCAGGGCTTGCGGAGTTACTAAAAGCAAGAGGGTAAATTCTCTTGCTCCAAGCTGGTATACATGAAAAATTTCAATGCAGTTAAAACCGAGCTACAGACTTGGGCACATAGAGTCCTTTCAAGTCTTTGGAATAACGAAACGTGAGAACCAATACAAGAATTCTTGGATTGGATCCAGACGAGAAAAAATGGAGAGACTACTAAGGCTCAGCAAGTTCGGATAATAAAAGAGAATAAACAGCACTTCCAACTACTGATGTAGTTGAGCATGAAGAGGACAACAAGACATTGGATTACTATATATGTAAATATCGCCCATTCTCACAAATACGGTCCGAATGTCTTGGGAGTGATACCTCAGCGGGCGTAACCCAACTACAAGGCATATGTTGGAGGAAATTAAGGAACTTTGTTAGTTACATAGAGTTCCTGTAAACCCATTGGTTAAACGGTTATGGTTACATCCAAGGGAGCACAACAGGCTTAATCTCAGGTGTATGTTGCTTTACATGGACTTTATACCCCATACTTTACTTAACGTAAATTTATTAAGCGATGGATTCTTTATTGCATTTGATTGACTAACATCTTGTAAATAATAACAATTTGCATATTCTCGCGTCTCTGAATCGATTTGATTGGTGAGTTAACACATGTACCGCTTACGAAAATAGTCTTTCTGATGAAACCGATTTTATTGCCATCGTCAAATAAGTTAAAGTTGTTGTATAAAGTCTAGAAAACTGCAATTTGTATTGAAGGAATGTCAGTGATTTTTTTTCAACAGGTATCCTCAAATAGCTTAAAAGTTTGTAAGACAATATATGTTCGTTATAATGACCCGTCCACATGCAAAATGTTGTAGGAAATTTGACATTTCATATTGACATGGAATTGATTCGATACATTGATAGAACACATACAATTTTTTTGAATCCAATATGTGTTTTTGTTATTTTAATTTTTGATTATAGAGCTTGATATTAATTAATTAATATCAAGCTCTATAAGAATTTTTAAATGGCTGGACCTTTACGATTTATTGTTTTAAAAGAAAATTTATACACAAGTGCAAGCAGGAAGAAAATTTGTCCCTTTGCTATGCAACCAATTGTTTGCTGTTTCATTGCTAATTTTAGATCTCTTTTAATAACAAATAAAAATCTTAAAATATTTTCATACAAATCTCTGCTTACTTTTATTGATGCAACATTAGCACTTCGGAAGAAATTTTACTATCAAATAACAGAGTGCAGACAGATCTTCATAAATTATAAGAAAATCGTAAAATTTTTATTCAAATGTTTGTGGCTCATTTTGAATAATAAAATTAAACAAATTGCTGATAGGAATCTTTCGATTAAATCTTTAAGGTTTACATATAAATAATTTTTCATTTTAATTATGCATTATTTTATCATCAAAGCGTATTATTTTTTAAAGGTTTATTTTAAAGTTTTGTTAAGGTTTCGTCTTCGGCAGTCATTTTTCTGTTTCGAAGATTTTAGGTGAGATAACCAAATTAACAGCCATATTTTATGAAATTTTTTAAAAACTGGTTCATTATCTTTTAAATTTATTTACTAAGTTTCAAAATAAAACATAAAATAGTGTATTAAGTTGTCATAAAGTTTGCATCGCTGCATCTTTTTTTTCTGAGGTCTAATCAGTAAACGTTAATTTGAAAAAAATGTAAATAAACGCGCAAGTTTACGCCATTGGCCAAGCAAGAAACATACATGTTTGTTTGTTTCCGATTTTGGTAGAATGACCAGAGAGCGAAGCAAACGGCTTAAGATTTCTGGTTTTGTGTTTGTTGCTAATATTTTTCTCTAAATGGAATTCTTTTCTGTTTCTGTATAGGGAAACTAACAATATTTCCGTTATAAAATATAAAAAAAATTCAGCCTATTTTTTGTGTTTTTTGCTTAGCAGACTGTATGCCGACATTTCGTCAGAGCTACCTCAATCATTAGTAGACTCCACCTACTGATAAAACCTCTCATGAGATGTCGCCATGTAGGCTTGCCTGAAAATACACAAAAGAAGGCTTAGTCTTTGATTTAATAAAAATCTGTTATCATTACAGCGATTAAAAATTCGTATTAAATATTTTTCAAAGGTAAAGTTTAGCGAGCAAAAGCATTTATTCACTACCATGAGAACAGATAGTGGTTCACCAACTAGATGGCTGTAATAGACCAGATAGATCGTGTGACCATCGTGCCTCAGCACTTTTGTTGCTACTTTGATCACAAGTTTGTATCAAATATCTATGCGTGATATATAAACATAGAAGCCTCGTTGAGGATCTTGGGTCCAGCTTCCTTTACAATACAATAATCCAAGGAGAAATTAAAATGCGAGGATAGCCTCAATTCATTAAGCAAACATCAGGTCTTAAACCAGTTGCGTTCACCTACGGGAAACATTTCAAGTTTGGCAGCCTGTTACGGAAGTTATAAATAGAACATCAAATTGTTGCACTTCAACAAGGCTTGACTTGCATCTGAAGTTTTTATAATTTTAAGGGTCACAGTTCAGAGGTAGAATATTCATGTACACTATGCTGCATCATAAACTGATGTTATCTCCATGTTCATAAGCGTTAGAATGCCCATGGCCTTTGCATCTTTTTAGTTATTGTATTGTTTATGGATAACTAAAAAACGCCAACATACATGTACCTTAGAGTAAAGAATCGTTTTGCCCGTCTGAAGGCCAGCCATTCCGATAACTTTGTTAGCGAATCCAGAGCTTAACATATCGTAGAATAATATCCATTACCTAAACAAAGCGGAGAGCAGAAGGTTTTCCCGCATAGCCCTAACGCTGAAATGCCCGGTCTAAATAAAAGCGGCATATTATTGCAAAGCCATGAGAACAAGGACCAAATAAAAATATTTTTCAGATTGTCTTACCTCCATTTAAAAATTTGCTCCTTTATTCTTTCTTTCGCACTTAGCTTCACAATTAAACGCATTGCCAATATTGTATTTTCCAGTTGTAAAGCGCTGCCGCCGCGTTGTTTCCTATGCTACATATAAAATTGTATAACCATGAAAACTTTGACAGACAAAACCTTTTCCACTTTGTTTAGCCATACGACTATAAAAAACATGCTTCTTGTGATCGTAGGATAGACTTTTGTGGGTGAAACCAAAATTTTACTTAACATGCGTAAGCAATTCTTCCACCTCTCTGAGTGTCAGCTATTCGGAAAACTATCGCCATAAAACATACTTTATTGAGATGTAGCATTTTGCTTTTCAGAGTAGTTATCGCGGTTAGCTCGGCAAATAAATCTTTAAAAGAAATTAACCCGCGACCACGAGCAATCTGATATGTCTTGATACAAGCAATAACGCCGGCAGAATGACGCCTTCGAATTGCTAATTGCCTGCTTGTTTGAGGGCGAATACGTCAATATATTTAATAAAATTTGTATATCACACAGATAGTGAAATTGTTTATACAAATTTAATATTATATTATTATAATTTATTATATATAATCAGATTCATCGCAGTAATTCTGATAAAATTGATTGTGGTTGGGATGTGCATTTTCTGTAGATCGCGCTTGAGTGGCTAATTTTTCAATAAATGATTTCTTTTCACATAAGTTATTTCAGACAGGCTGATTACAGATCCGCTATGAAATTGTATTTTCTAATAATTCAAAAATGATTTATTCGCTATTAAGCAATATTATTTGAAATTTATTATTTTGGGTCGCAAGACTCTTTAGTTGTTTTTGTCTTAGTCCTTCAGCACGTCTATATGTCGCCGACATTTTGCTGAATGTTTTTAAATTCTCATTATTTCAATTGAAATAATAGAATATGAAGTAAATGTTTGAACATTATTTTCAACAAGGTTTTTCGAGTCTACTGACGAGCTGAGTAGCATCAGCGAAATGTCGGCGGCATATAGACATGCTGAAAGACTAAGGCAAAACAACTAAAGGGTCTTTTGACCCAAAATAATATATTGTATGTTTCTACATGACGAGTTGTGTATTCACGGGTGTTACGATTCGTTGGGCTCCTCCTGATGTTTTCTACAATAATTTTTGACTATCAGCTGTTCTTCCAAAACTTTCTTCCTACTAAATGAACTATATACAAGAGGAATTTTATAGTCCGTGATTTTTCAGCAAGGCAGGTAAATATACCTGCCTGGTGTATGGTGTGACTTTGCTATTTGTGGCCGTTAGTGTCACGCTACAAGTGAACTTGATCGAACGTCGGATTAGGCCACTACTAGCAGCTACTGACATAAATGAAATAAGCATTTATATATTTGATTGCTGCATAATCCTGACATTTGTAGACCAATTTTTAAAATTATATTTTTTCATTTTACTGATTATTTGTTGGAAATGTGTATCTGTCGCATCGTAAATTAAAGCTTATGAATTCGTTTTCTCTTAACTGGTGTATGCTGGTTGCAACCAATAGTAGTCGGTAAACACAGCACAGTTGATGAAACATAAATAAATAAATAAACCATCTGCTGTTAGGAATGCTTCAATATTGGGCTCAGCTTAAGGTGTGTAAGAGATAGCATGGTTTGTTGTAGGGTTCTTTAACCCGATTTGAAAGCTTTCCGTCCAGCACCAGCTGCCGTCATTGTCTTGTTATTATAGACAAATTGGTTCTTTTAATAAGCTGTTGTTCTTTAAAGAGAGAAAAACTTATTGATTTTAAAGTCAGCATTATTAAAGCTTGTAATAATCCCATATTTATTTAAAAGGTCTAATGCGTTTTTAAAATAAACGGCATCAACTGCAACAGACCATCCTGACCCCTTTACAGACATGTGTATGCACATACATATGTATGTATGTGTGTATGTATATCAATCATAATAAAAACTAACATCGTGACTTTCTGATTGTGTCATTTATTTTTGTTTAACTAAATACAAATGACACCTGGGAAAAGGTGTTTTGTCCCTTTTGTTTATTAAAACATATTTTTTAACAACGTTTTCTATTTGATCGTCATGTTAAAACACTTTAACGTGGTTTTGTTTTTGCTTTTGTTATATTCATGTTATTAACAAATGAGTTTCTAAATTTATTGAATTGTAAAATGAGGAAAGGAGAAATAATTAAATACAATTTGCATAAAAAGGTTGGATCAAGTTAAAGAAAACAAAAATCAAATATCACAACAACTTAAAGCGACATTTTGTGTAAAGACATGATTTACGGCTTAATGCTTTTCTAATGAATTCTAATGCTATTGCAGCCGACATTTGTAACTTCATTATAAATATTTCTAATGGACAAACAATAATTACTCTGTTTGCTTGAAAGAAATGATAGATAAGTAATGTTGCATTGTTAATAACACAGCCTGATCAATCAAGCTTAAAAACTTTTGTTCAGAAATCGAGAAAAATGGATAATTACTTTTTTTTTGTAATATGATTTACATGAAAAAAAAAATGTATAAAAGAATAATAGCACTTAAGGAAAAAGCTATCAGCATTAAATAATGATGGCTTTACATTGTGGAGTATCATTTGCTGAAGCTGGCGCTTAAAGACCGGTCTTCAGGACGCTGCCATAAGAACCGTGTGAAACTTACGAAATTTCACATTGATAAATTTTTTATGAAAATTTCCACATACCGGTACTGAGCTCAAAAAGTAATATAGATATTGACATTTGCTATAACTTTTGGGAAACTTTTTCCTGAATTCACTTTAAAATTGGTATCATACATTTATTTAGTTGGTCACGGAGTTTTGGACAGTTGGTTTATTGTTGTTTATTAATTTGAATTGTTCAATAAATTAACGTTATGAAATTTTTTTATTTGCAAATAAACTTTTCTACACAAATCTACATAATTATTTTACTGTGTAGAGATATTTGTTATTTTGAACGGAAGCTTCCTTAAAACCTCCATTGGCCCTAAAGTTCAATACACAACTCCAATGGATAAAGTTAAATTGCTGAAGCTGGGCTCTTGTTTTGTAATTTGTGAATGCACATATCAGGGGTTGGAAAAGTAAATTTTATGTGATACTGAAATTCAATCCAATGAGTACTTTTTAAAACAAAATGTTTTTAATAAAACAAAAAGAAATTAGTATATGATTGAAATTCATATGGGTCACAAAAAAAAAAAAAGAATAACATTTACTTTAAAAGAATTTTTCTATATGAAATTTGTTATGACTTATACTAAGTAATCGTAATTTTTATAGGACCTTATATGTATATAAATTTATTAATTGCACATACATACACTCTGTATTAGTACAGTATTTTATAGGCAAAAAAAAAATCATTAGATCTTATATTTATATTTTGTATCGAAATGTGAATGCGCTCCAACTACAGTTGGAGAATATAGTATTTTAAAAGCAATGCATTCTTTATTTATTTTCTTATAATCTCAACTTTTAAAGTTTGTTTGTGGTAAATCAAGAAGAATCACTGTACTCGATATCGAGCAAAAACTTGTCGAAATTTCTTATTTTAGTATCATAAGATCAGAGGCTTCACGATCTGCAGTAAATCTTAAATCATTGCTTATTATTACAGTCGAAACATGAATGACTTGCTGAGGACTTTTAAAAGGCAAATTATTCGTGTTTAATTTGGCTGCTTTGTTTTGTCATTTAACTATCGAATGCTGTGATCAGCTCACTTGGGTCGTGTTGTAATGTATGTAATACAATACAAAGTACACTCGATATCAATTGCAATGATTTGGCCCCTGCACGGAATTAATATCTGTATTTTTAACTATTTTAAAAACAAAACTAATAACCAATATTGTGCAAGTCGCTTAGTTTGAGACAGTCCCCCGTCAATTGCCGACACCGTAGTGACATCAGAAAACCACTCACTTTTACACCTATCGTCGGCCAAAATTATATT
>BGZK01004955.1:0-10670 GCA_005406025.1 Eumeta japonica | reverse complement strand
TAAAATTTTAAACAACCCCTATCTACCATTCAATGACTTTCATATGACAGCATGTCTCGCCATTCTTCGCTTTGTTTTGTGTTTGTGTTATTATTTTTTTTTCTGTTATTTTTACCAAGTTGTTATAAATGAGTGAGATAATGAACTTTTGTGTGTGGTGTTTTTTTTTTATAGTTCATTATGATGTCAGCCAGATCTTCCCATGGCAGATTTCTTGCAAAAAAAAAATTAAGGTGAGTTAAGTTTATTAAAAAGATTTCTCATGTCTTTAATAAAATACTATCTAATCTTGTTCTTCGCTTTATGCGCTTCAGAACTCAGCAGCTTTTAAATTTGTATGTGGTGTATATTATTGTAGGCGCATTGCTGTCAATCAAATCAAATTTCATTTGCATTGATTTATTTAACACCCTCACACAGCACATACATACAACGTTCTTAACACAATTAAGATCATCATTGATCCAATCAAAATTTTATTAATATGTTAATTATTGATAAATTACAAACTTGTCACGCCATAACGATGTTACAGTCATTAAATTTACAATTAATTTAACTTAAAGAAATTGAATATAAATTTGATTAAAATTAGATTTTCGGTCAATTTAAAATTTATTAATAAATCTGAAATTAAGATTTGCGCCTCAAATAACCTTTGCTCATGTGAATTTTCAACATCATTAGAACCTCAAAAACGGAAATATACAATTTCTATATAATTTGAAATAGATAAATGAAAAAGTTGTTTGCCATAAACCAAAGCCGGAAACAAAACAGCCTCCATACTGAAAATTCACAACAGACATTTACTGGCAGTTGTGAGTCAATACAAGCATTGGGAAACAGATAGCAATGAATGCCTCATACAGAAGGCTCCTATAATCTCCTTTTAGAAGTTCAAGATATATCATGTCATAGCCATGCTTTAACGTTAACGTTTTATTCCAAATTTTGTGAAGTCGAACATTAGTAACTCCGAAGCGGAAAGTTTATTATGCTTAGAATCTTTGTACAAGAATTATATAAGAATTTATAGGAGATATATTTACAATTGTATCAAAAATGAAATGATATAAATGATTTATTCGCTATTAGGCAATTTTATTTGAAATTAATATTGAGTCAAGACCCTTTAGTTGTTTTTGCCTAGTCCTTCAGCATATCTATATGCCGCCGGCATTACGCTGGTGCTACTCAGCTCGTCAGTAGATTAGAAAAATATTCAACCATTTACTTCATCAGCAAATGTCGGCGGCATATAGATATGCTGGAAAGACTAGGCAAAAACAACTAAAAGGTCTTCTGACTTACAATGAATTTCAAATAAAATTGCTTAATAAAGGAATAAATCATTTTGAATTATTGGATATTTGGAAATGTTTATTTTTGATTAAATTAGACTTAGTCGAACTTGTTCAACTTGTTCGAACCAATGATCAAACCCATTTAAAAAGCTTGGGCTTAATTATTGGTTCAAGGTAAAAACGAACAAGTGAACGAGTTCGATCCAAGTCTATTTCAAATATACAAATCAGCAACTAACTTTAGCTCGTTGTATGAAAGTTGCTAAGAAAAGTAAATACATGTAACAATTAAGCAAAAAAGTTGTTTTTTCTTTGAAAATGTGTTTAAATATTTTCGAGTTCTCTATTTCAATAGAAATAATAGAATATGAAGTAAACGTTTAAACATTTTTTCAACAAAGTTTTTCAAATCTACTGACGCGCCATGTAGCATAAGCGAAATATCGGCGGCATGTAGACATGCGCCAAAACAAACAAAAAGAACTAAGAGGCCTTCGAACTAAAATAATAAAAAATAAATACTATTTAACTTTGTTTTTAAGGCCTGAAAGTAGGAGGCCCATTAGTGTACCCATAGATAGTTGAACAAATATGAGAAAATGAGGTTTGTGGTTTTAAATACTTCCTTATTTATAACTTAAATACTTACATTATTAAGCCAAGCGCATGTTAAACTCTAAACCAAACGTTTTTGTATTGCAAGTAGATATTAATATATAAATAATTTTTAGTTTATCATTTTGAAGTCTTTATGCAGATGCTAATATTCAAAGAAGATTATTATCAGACTTAAATCCCAGAAAGAATATTGCAAAACTTCCATTTTCAAAATATTTTTATTTATTTTTATATTTTTATTGTTAGTTATTGCCTTTTTTCTATCCATTACTATTTACATTTGTTAAATTTGTTTACTACTACAACTACTTCTGATAATTTTGTTACATTTTTTACCAAATATATTTTGTTCTGCAATACCACTTCAGACAATTTCACACCAATTTAGTGATTTTAATTTCTTTATTTTTATTCAGTGATTTTATTAAAAAAAAAAAGCAGGTCACCATTACAGTTTAAGCCTGTTATTTAAATTATTGAAGCAGCCGATACCGATATAACGGCGATACTTCTGATTTTCGATGTATCGAAATCAGTAATATTTTATCGTCGATACGCCGATACTTCTTATATTTTTATTTAGAGATTTTTTTGAGCAAAATATTCAAAAAAACGAATTAACATCAGGACATAAAATCAAAACAGAATTTATAAAGAAATTATTTCTTCAATTTTGCTTTGCACAACTGAGTTCTGTTGCATCTGAGAGACTATTTTCCACTGCAAGTCTACTTCAAATGGATTTGAGAAATCGTTTATCTCCCCAAAGTTTGAGAACACCTTTTAAACAAACATTTTCTTTGTTAATATTAATCATTTGCAATGTAATTTCTATAAATTTAATTTAATTTTAACATGATGTTAAATTAAATTCGCTGTCTTTGAATCTTATTCACATTAATTTCAAATCTTGAGCTAATCTAAACTGAATGCTATCTTATTTTGTAAAATCATAAATATTGCAGACGTTTTGTTGTTTGAAAATCTTAATTTTAGCAACTCAAATGTATTAAAAATTTTAATGATATGAATGGCTCATTATAAACACTGTTATTTTGCATAATAGAAGAATCGCTCACTTAAATTTGATTAATTTTACTTGAGCTCAATTTCAATAAGCGTATTGGCTTCTGAAATCAGTATCGGCGATGTTTATTTTGAGTATCAGTATCGGATCGACGAAATGGCGTATCGTTACTTCGTAATTTAAATTACAACTTAGAGCGCTAACGCTAAAACGCTCGATTTAGACTACACTAATAAATAGAAATTGTTGAAGCTGGGCACTTTTTAATTAATTTTAATTGATAAAACGTAATTGATTGCTATTCTGAAATATTTGGTGATAAAAATATAGTAGCTGCGTTATTAACTTACGAAATGTCCTTTGTTTTAGTATTGCAATCTGTAAAAAAAAACAATTTAAAACTATTTCAGCTATTATATCTAAATTAGCCTAAATATGCTGTTTTATTATCTTTCTAAAACTTAAAATTCAGTGCACAATTATTTCTTTAAATTTTCAATACAAATTCACTTTACAACTGAAACAACAAACTCATAAAGGCATAGAAGGCGAATCTCACGCACCATCTACACCCGCCACTTTCATATGCATATCTTAATGAAAAATCCATAATGCCCGAAAACAGTTTTAAGCGTCTCGTTTTGATTAAAACGGAAATCATCGAGATACCAAATGCAACTTGGGTGCATATACTTTGTAAATATTAAACGAACACAGGTGCAAATTGCTGCAAATGAATAATTTGTGCCGAATATTTAACCCTGCTCATTTCCAAAGTTTTGTTTTTTTTTTTTTTTTTTTTTTTTGATTATTTATAAATGTTGCAATTGAAATCAAACAAAGTATAAGCTGAGTGAGTAAAAGAGGCAAGAATACAAATAGTTGTTGCATGTTTATGAATATGAAAGTGTTTTTGTTGTTTGTCTTTGTTTGGTATATGAAAGATGCTATAAATGGTTGCTCCATTATGCTAAGCTGGAGATGAAGGTATTGGCAACATTAAAAAGTAATCGTGGCTGCTAAAAATCATTTGAAATCCATTTGCCAAACTCATGTAATTGTTATAAATGAGAAAATGCATGTATGTAATGCAAATTCCTTTCTAGCGTTTGAACAATATTTTGCACTGCAGCGATTACGTGAGCAATAACAGAATATGCTTGTACATATATACACACATACATATTAATATTGAAAATACATATAAACAAACAAATATTAAATAGGCGATTATGTTAAGAGTTAAGTAGCCACAGACGTTTGATGAGTAGGGACGTATGCACTACAGTTTGTCAAAAACTTGTTGATAGGGAAAGTTTCAGGCGAAAATAAAATAAAATTATTATAAATATTTTAGTTAAAGATGTTTAAAAACACAATTACAATTTTAAATTTCAAAAACTGATCATTCTAGATTTTTTTATCAGTCATTTATATAAATTTATCTCTGGCGATACCTGGTCTACAGAAAAATTTTGTAAATTATAGAAACCCAAAATAAATCTTGTAGTAATGGAATGGTTTAATTTTATTTGTATTTTAATCAGGCTTAAGTTCTGAAGTTTTCCTTCAATTAACATAAATTTTTTGTGATAAATTATGGCGATTGATACTTTCTAAAGAAGGCAAGAAAAGTAGGAAAAAACAAATAAATTATAAAATAATTCAAAATGATTTCTTCGCTATTAAGCAATTTTATTTGAAATTTATTTTGGGTCAAAAGACCCTTTAGTTGTTTTCGAGTCTACTGACGAGCTGGAGTAATATCAGCGAAATGTCGGCGGCATACAGACGTGCTGAAAAACTAGGCAAAAGCAACTTAGGGTCTTTGAAGCAAAAAATTTCAAATTCAAATAAAAAAAATAAAAAATAAAATAAAAAAAATAAAAGTTCGAATAATAAAAAATTCAATTAATGGTTTAATTTTATTTGGTTTTATTTTGGCAGTAGCTATTGTATGTTTTCTTGGAACAAATTTCCTTAAAGAACCTTGCGGGAATTAGTACAGATTGTCACGCAAGAGGTGTGCTGGGTGAATGTATGTGTGTATCGTCACAAAGCATGTGAGCTGTTTGCTTGTAGAGGTATATCTATCAGCAAATAATTGTGTGTGTTTGATGATGAACAGCGAAAGTGGTTTGTAATAGCGAAGACATCTACCAACAAAGATAATTCATTTATTAAAACTAGCCGATGAAAGATAATTTATTTATTAAAACTAATCGATGGTAGCTGTTGCTACATTTTTTTAATCAAATTTTTGAGGACTCTATTTTGTGGATAATTTATTAAATCGAATTTATACTGTTCTTTTAAGATTTTTGTATGAAGTTAAATAGCCAATATAAAAGAATCTTTTTGTTATTCTTTCAAATCCTTACTGTCTTAATTTTTTATAATTAAGTTTTTATGAGTACAGAGTGCTCTCGTTATTTGTAGGGATACAGCTTGACTTATAATTGAAGATGGGAACCCAAAGGAATTTTATTATAATTTTCTTTTCTTCATTATGTATATTATTGTAACGTTTATCAGATAAGGTTTTTATGGTTTGTCTCTCATTTTTTATAGTGCCATCAGATAATGTCAGAGGCATATTTTCAACTTCCTCGCACATATTGTTGAAGTAAAATTCATATGCATATAACGATTTTAGTTGTATAAAAAATTCCAGCCTTATTGGTAACACATAAGTCGACTAAATAACTAATTAAAATTAAAAGACAGTAGTCTTTATCGCTTTCATTCCCATTTTAATTTACATGTACACACATTTCATTCAAATTGTGTGGAAATTCATTGTAATTAAGAAGCTTACTACGAATTTAATACAAAAATGATGACAAAATGTAAGTGCTTCAAGCTGCAGTGTGACCTTGCTATAAAAGCTTATTTGGTAGTTTCTTTTCCAACCACCAAGCAGTACCTTCTGTGATTCTTCTTATTGCAAATTCTTTTTTTTTTTTTTTGGCACTGACTTCTTGCACGTTTGCCGTCATTCATGAAGCCCATCAAAAGTAATATTCAAAATTCTTGATTATGATTTTCATTCATCCTCATTTATACATTTTGAGCATTAGGCTGTGGATGGATTTACAAATTTGTTACTTAAAATAAATGAATGATATATGAATATTTAAGTGGTTTTCTTGCTGTCGGTAGGTAGTAAAATGTGAAATTTACAGTTAAAAACTGTGCCAACATTTTTGAAGTGTGAAAATGATTTTGGCTCAAAACTTTTAGAATATTTTTTTTAGTTTTCAACACTTTTTATGTTTAACAAAAATTATGTTTACAGTATGTTTTTGAACAATTTTTTGAGGCAACGTTTTTGTTCCTGGTACAAAATAGAAACATAATTTACTACATGTTTGCATTTACATGAAGAGCTGCTAAAGTTATTTGAATTGTTGTGGTGCCAGCGCATTTGTTGTCAACGCCTGTTTGTTGGTTGATTCTATTTGGTATCTTCTTGGCTAAAGTACAGTAACTTTACTGATGTAAATTTAAAATTAAGTTCACTTATCAACAATTTTAAATTGTTTCTGTAGAAATTTAAGTGTTTCGAATCAGCCTTAATAGAAAAGCGGTTAGCTTGTTGGAATACCACTTAACCTATAAATAGTTTTATAACTTCCTGTTATACACTTGTTGTTAAAATTAAATAAAATTGACTCACTAATAAACGAACTAAACAGAAAGATATTGTTTTTCCTGAAACTTTTAAGTTTCGGTTTGTTTTAAAGGACAAATGTTACAATAATTATACAGCCTTTTAAATCGCTGCTGTCAACTCTAACAACTTTTGGTTGAACATCAACTCCTTTTTTGTTTTGCTTAGAACAAACAAAATTTGTGCCTGCCTATTTTTGTTAAATTTTGCATACTTGTCGTCCAGCTTGTCTTTATGGATAATAAAACCAAAAAAAAAAGAGATTGTGTGTAACCGTTTATGCTAATTTTAGAAATTTACACCATGATACTAATTTATGACACATGTGAAGATAAGTTTCTTGTTTAACGCTCACATGACTTCTAAGGACCACATAAACAGCTAAACAACCTGTTATTTGAAAATTAAAATTTTGAGCAAAGTTTACTTTGAAACATGGCAAAGTTAGGAAGTAAATTACTTTTTAATTTTTTTCACACAAATTGTTATTTGACTAGAAGGATTTGGTAAAAATATGCTACTGAACTCGTTATAAATAACTTGTTGTTTTTTAATTAATTTTCAAAATATTTTGTTGAAAACCCCGTTATTGATTACTAAATCTTTTTCATAAATATTTTTCATTACTTGTGAAACTCAAAACAAAATTAGCTTTAAAGATTAATAAAGACGTGGATCTCATAGCTCATCGTAAGTCGCCATATTCTGGCAGAAATCCGAAAATTCCTGTAAGTAAACTGATGCTTAAAGTAAACAAAGAACAAAAGTCTTACGTCCAAAAGCGGCTACATAAATTAAGCAAAGAAAAACTTTTCGCACAACAACATCTGTTAGATCCGTTTATAATAAAATTAATAAAAGCCTAAGAGTTTCATTAATGTCAAGATCAGTTGTATAACGCTGCCAAGTTCAGTTTTATTTAAAAAGTTACCGTAGAAAAGGTTTGTTTTATCTTTGAAAACACATCCGGCAATAAAGTCATAAGTTTAGAATTTTTAATATTTTATTTATTTTTTGTTCTTTTTATTATAAAACTAAATTTATTATCCAATTCTAATATTTGATATTAAATTGCGTTTAATTATTGAACTCAAGTTGGACTGTAATTTTTTTTTTAATAAATTTGAAAACAAGAATATCCTTGAAAAAATTAGCAAACGTTTTCATGAGCTCACTGTTTAAAAATTTTAAAATCGTTAGTCTTCTTAAATAAAGTAAATTTATTTCACTTTTCCCAATTAAGTTCAATCAAATTAATAAAAACACAAGTGTGAATTTTTGTTCTTATAAAATACACTAGATTCCATGGAAGATGCCTTGACTTTGGCGTGGTTGTTAGATGTTTATCATTTTTTAAATATGGATCATAATTTTCAAACAAGAGTCGTATTTAAAGCTAAGAAAACTAACCATTCGTTATATTTTTTTATGGGCAAGTACATATGAGCTCTTGATTTAGAAAATAATATAAGTCATATATATTTTATTAGCATTTAATATAAAAACACAAATTTCAAATATTTTGACTTGTACCACTATCAAACACAAAGGCTCATAATAATAACATACACTGGCAATCAAAAAAAACTAAAAGTAAATTAATATTGCTGTAACCATACATTACTTAACATACCTTAATAAAGCTTCTTCATTGTTGATTCTACAGTTCGTAGAAATACAAATTTACAACGTCGTGAAAATTTATCACTGCAAAATAAATAAAAAATTACTAAATTAGCTCCCAAGTATAACTATACAACTTACAATACACTTATATAAGAACAAAAAATTAGTGATGCAGTGCAGAAAAGAAAAACACTAAATAATTTTCACAACTGTCATATTTCAGTTTCTCAAAAGGCAAATTAGGTCTAGACCTGGCAATTACAAGGTACATAAAATATTTCTTGCATAACATACATATACATACATTGGAGTGTAGTGCAGGTGTTTCTGTTTAGTTGTGGAAATTTTATTCACTTGTGTTTATGCATTTGGGACAATTTTGTTTAAAAATTCATTTTATTTTCTTCGTTCTAAATGCGTATGTTGCCTGTTGCAAATTGTAGCATTGAAAACATTTACAGTCCGATTAACCACCCACCTTTTAAGGCTTTGCAAATTTACCATATGAAATCCAACAATAAGCAGCATTAATACCGCCTGAAAATCCCACAACAACTTTGAAAACCTTTTATAACTTAAATGCATTTTTTGCTCATGTGTGGTTTTGTTAAAATTGTAGGCTGAGATTTATAATTTGCTTTGCAATTAAGAACGTTAAAGTATTTGCCAATTTTATATTATTTTTTTTCATTATTTAAAGGTGTGAAAAATAAATATTTCCATAAACCTTTACAGAAAAATAGATGCTGCAAAAATTACTTTTGCCTATAAAAAATGGTAAGTGGAAAGCCGATTACCGATTGGTAAATGTCCGGTGCAATGGAGGATCTTAGTGAAAATTATTAAGCATACCACGTTTGCAGTGTGACCAAGAGGGAGATAAGTAAGTAATTAATGATAAAAAATTTCAATGCTTGAGCTTTTCATCATTAATTGAAATGAAAATAATAGAAGGTATGAACTAAGCTACTTAATTAAACTAAATTTATATTTCATATCATCACCTTTTTATATTCCACAAATTTACAATATAACCTTATAATACACTGCATATTTAACATAAAGCAAAACTAGAAAAAATCTAATTTTTCCACACATTCTTTTCGTTTGTTTGAAAATTGTTTGTATTTTATTCATTAAATTTGTATAGAGTAAATTGAATTCGTATTTTACCATTGTGGTACATGCAAAGATGCTCCATTCAGTTTTTCTTTTTATTATTGTGATAAAAGCACTGCAGCAGAATCATAAACACAAATGTTTTTAATTTTCTAAAATGTTTGTTTAATTTTGTGGTGCATTTACTATGATTCTAACAACTAAATTGTTTTCTTGTTCATAAAAATAAGCCATTAATAAAACAAACTGTTTTGAAAACAAAATAAAACATTATAATTGCCTGAAAATTTTTTAAATCAACAAATTTAAAAAAATATCTTCTTTTTTCATTTAAGTGAGAATAAAATCTAAGCAAATAATTTTGATGAAGTGAACAATTTTATTTAAAAGCTTTCAATTGAAAAGCGAGTATAGATGCAAGACAAAGCCTAAGAACAATAGAGAATTTACAGAATACGTAGTTTAATTTTAATGCAGCTTTTTATTTTAACAGAAACATTTTAAATTTGGAATTTATTGTTTTACTTATAACAACAAAACTTCACAAATTAAATGTACATGTATAAATAAATAAGTAATAAATTTTAAAAATGGTATGTAATTTTCCCATTTCTGTGACCACAAGCAAACAACTTACGGGAGAAGTTTTAAAATAATCCAAAAACCTTCTATTTTCAAAACCCAAATAAAAAAAGATCACAAAGGACTCGGACCACTAGTTTCCTGTTAACTGTTATTTTAAATTTCCATCAACAGGACTTTTACTAATTTAAGACAAATAAAATTTAGAAACAGCCAAAGCCAGCCAGCTTATAATTCGTTTTTATTTAAATAAGTGAATATGAAATTAATTTTTTTATTTTTCAATGATGTTAAAAAGCTCACCAATTTTTGAAAACAATGTAGTGTTTTAAAATAAAGTAGCAACTGGTGGTATATTTAATTTTTCTTTTAAATCAAGCACTATAAAGCCTACATATTGCCAACAACAAAATTAAACCCTTTTATCAACAATTTCATAACAAATCGGTTACCTGACTGAGATCCAACATTTTGAATTTATTTCACGAATTCCACAACATTAATTAATTTGTCATACATGTGCCAAAATAGTTATCTCTATTTAAAAATCTAGCAGCGTGAATGATTTTATGTTATATTTAAATTAGTGTTTGTTTACCTTTGATTTGCCTTTTGAATTGATTCAGATTGCCAGTATAAAGTACTTCAGGCAAAATATCTACAAATTAATGTGATGCCGAATCTGCATGTTACATTTGATAGACAGACATACATCACA
>BGZK01004954.1:0-10687 GCA_005406025.1 Eumeta japonica | reverse complement strand
TTTAAGAAATCAATACTTTTCATTAAAACACAAGCTAATTTTAAAATTAAGTTACCTGTTATTCACTTGTTTTATTTCAAAATGCCCAATTAATTGCTTAATTGTTATAGATGTATTTTAATTTATTTGTTGTTGTAGGTTTGCTTCAAATAAAGTAAAATTTGTTTACATTACTTTTATTCCCTTTGTATTTTTCTTTTCTTATTGAGTTGTCATAATTTTTTTATAAGAGATTTTTTTTTGTTTTATTAAATTTAATTTTGTTTTTTTTATCATGTTATACTGAATTTTACATAACTATAATTGTTGTAATTAATGTTTATATTTTTCTTTTTATATGACGTTTTTGCATATTTTGTTATAAATGTAGCCTGTGGCTAAAAAGTGATTCTTCTTTTAACTATATAAAATGGTAATTTTTCTTAAATCAAGAATTTCCTTTCATTATATATATATAATTTTTTTTTTTTTTTTTCCTTTTTTTTGTTTTTGTATATTTAAAAGTTAAAATTTTTGTTCTTGGGATTAGTAGTTGTATTTTATTATTATTGTTGTAAATGGATGAAGACGCTATAACAACGGCAGCAGAGTTCGAAGGAGATGAAGATGGTAATGAAGACGATTGTGATGGTAACAAAACTGATGACGACAAGGATGCCGAAGACGAAGCCGTTACCGCCACTGCCGTTGACGATGACATGGTTGCGAATGTTTTAATAATAGTTTCAGCCGCTTTAGGCCGCAGCTGCTGCTACAGCAGCATTTGTAGCGACCGTTTGCTGATGTTGGAATTGATGATGGTGATGATGTTGGTGTTGCAAATGGTGATGCTGAAACGACTGGTGTTGATGAGAAGAGTGTTGTATATTATATTGTGTTTGATTTGGAGGGTGTTGTTGTTGCTGGTGATAAAGTTGCTATGCCATACGAGGTTTCTTTGATGTGGAGACTCTTCGTCATCTTCATCTTCTATCTCATATTCATCACCTGAATCACTACCATAATCCACCAACTAAAATAAAAAAAAATAATTAAACAAATACAAACATACATAGGAAGTTTATCTTGAGCTTATACTAAGCTAATTTTGGTTTACTGTGCAAAATGGAAATCTCATTTGAGAAGTATAAAATTGTTATCAATGCAGAATTGGTTGTTCTATCTTTTGTAAGATTGTAATCAAAATTATTTGAAATTGGTATCTAGATGAAGTAAGTGACAATATTATATTTCCCAAGACCCGTTTTGCGCTGACAAAGAGTCATGGGATTGCTTATTGACAAGTGACATGGGGGAAAATATCTTTTATCTCGAATAGAAATTACGCATGTTAACAGCTTCATTACCTTCGTTCTACGTAAATATAATCAGTATAGCCTTAGCTACGTATATAGTAATAAGTAATGGTAACAATACTAGCTTGCAAGCAAATATTTTTTTTTATTTTGACATACATATTTAGCAGAAGTTTTTACTAAAGATTTTTGCATGACTTTTAATCACTGCGTTATAGTAAATAAAAATTTAGTACATTTTAGTTTTGTGGTATAAAAATTAGTACTTTAATTAGATCTGCTACATTTACTCAATAAACAATATAATTTACTATTAAGAGTGAGAACCGTTAATAATTAATCATTTTCCATTTCACGCAAGAATACAAACAAAAACTCATTTCCGAACTTCTTTTATAGAGGATTTTGAATGAATTTTGTGCTATTTAACGACTTTTAGGCTCAGAATTTAAATATTTTAGTTCTATAATGTATATGTGTTTGGAAAACTTTGCCATAAAGAGGTTTTCCAAGGAACTCAACATACATTATAAAGTTAACATTATAACAAAGTTTATGTTAATAAAGTTTCGCTGCGTATAAAAAATTTTAGATCCGAAATCACACTAAAACTGCATATAGCAGCCATTCGAGAGCCAAAATTTAATGCAATAAAATTTTATGTCTTAATATAAACACCACATTTTGTATGAAAGTATACTTAAAGGAATGGATTTTAATTTTACTACACTGGCGTGATATGAAATAAAAAGATTTCAACATGTGATCGCTTACCTCTCTTTAAGATATTTTCCCAGTTTGTGCTGCGGATGCTTGATCTGCCTCTTTGTTTTCATCTGCTGTTACAGTAGATGCATTAGTATTTGTTTTATTACTTTCATTACTGTTAAGTTTAGCTGCTTCAGCAGCCGCAGCTACCGCTGTATTTGTTGTTACCCCGGAAACACTAGCAGCTACGGCAGCAACTGCAGCCGCTGCAACTGCGGCAACGGCTTCACTTGATGCCATTGATGACAGCAGTTGTGTAGCCGCAGCTGCAACTGCTGATTCTGTCAATGCATTTGCTGAAGGTGATGTCGTTGATTGCGCTGAGCTTGCATTTGATGTTGATGCCGCACCTCCACCGACACCACCTAACGCTAATTCTTGCTGTTGCTCTTCTGCTGCTAACTGTTGTTTCAATTCAACTAATTCTCGCTGATGTTGCTGTTGTTTTGCTTCCCGTAAGCAAGGAAGATGTCGACGCTACGCCGGCAGCTGCTGCGGCAGCTACCAAAGTACTGTTAAGATTCAACTGTTGCTGTTGTTGATAATTGTGCAATAGGGTGTTGTTGCTGCTGATGCTGGTGCAATGCCAAATTGCAGCTGCCGCAGCTGCAGCAGCATCTAAATGAGTGGCGGACGTTTGTTCATTATTATTGCAATTACTACTACTGCTACTGGTTGAAGGCGTTTGTAAGCCGCTTGCAGATTCACTTCCACTAATATTGCCACCACCACCTCCACCTGTTGGTGATAAACTTGAAGATGACGTCGTTGTTGTATTTAGGTTACTGGTGACAGATGTGCTGCTCAACATGTTACTGGTGCCGATGCTGCTGAAGCTGCTGCTGTGAGTTTTGTGGCGGTGATTTTGTTGCAACTGAGATGATGTTTGAGAACCATTTTTCGGTAACGGCTAAATAAAATATACAAAAGAAACATCAATTTCAATAAACCATAATATTTCCAAATTTATATCATAATTATTGTAATTATTTAAGCTTTTATAATTTGCTTCCCTTATTCATTACTAAACTAACTACTATTATCGCTAAAAAGTGCTTTAACTGGATGTTATTTTGATCGAATAAGCTGAGTTTTACTGGCGTTGACAATTAACTTTATGGCAGACTGTGTTACAGGATAACTTTCCAAATTGGCTCTCAAAACTTGGTCATACATATTTTATAAATATAAAAAACAATACAAACTGCAATATAATTGCATACAACGGTTAAAAAATATAAATGAATGATAATCATATAAAGAACTTTTAACACAACGCAAAGTGTAAATTTAAGCAACTTTATTTTGGCGCTTATGCCAATTTTAAAATTGCCAACAGTTTGTATGTGCTGATAGACAATCGGCTGTATTCGCAAAAATATTGTAGGTTTATTAAACTCTTATTTGACAAATTTCTATACAATATCTGTCAAATAAACATGTAATTAACTTGAAATACTTATTATGAACACAGCCGAATATGTATGTTGTCAGGTTTTATTGTGGTTTAATTGCACGTTTTTTGCTAAAGTAAGAAATGTCACGCAAAGCGACAAAGTTGCAATTAACAAAGCTAACATTTTCTCTCATAGAACTCAAGAATCGGAAATCAGTTTTATTTTGCTTGGAACGTCAATGAAATTTCTACTTCCGAAATTTCGAAACAGTCCCTTAATCTATAAAATGTTTACTTGGGTAAACGTTTACAACATATAAATTATAAGATAAATGAGTTAAAATGAATATATCGAGTTATTCAATTACTCACACTTCATGACGCTATTATACGTTTCCAGTTCTTCTAAATCTTCCTCTTCATTAAACCACATTTCTTCTTCCTCTTCCATTTGCCTTTGATCACGTCGAAAACGATTACCACGAATAATTGGAATGCCACTAAAAAGAATCGTTTCAATAAAAGTATATAAAAAAAAGAAATGAATAAAACAAAACCCTTTAAAATTTACTTACGTATCTATACCCATCTTGTCGCGATCTTTTATTCGCTCTTGGTATTGATCGTATCGGTTTTTCAAATATTTAAACGTTTGCACATATTCAATTTCATCAAATATTTTGCTAAATGTTTCAACGAAATAAACGCACAATGTTTTGATATCTTCCAATTTGACAAATTCAAATAATTCCAATATAGCAGATTCGAGCAAGTTATAACGACCATTATTACGAATAAAAGCATCCACAACCGGGCAAACAGATTTCCTTTGACAATATGCCTACAAATATATTAAATAATAGTAAATGTGCATACATATGCAAAATGTATAATAAACAACAAAATTGAAATCTTTATCCATATTGAATGCAACGTATACTTACCGATTATAAACTCATCTTTAAGGGCAACAATTTTTCGTAAAAAGTCTTAAAGCGCCTAAAACAAGAGAACGTATGAGAACTCTTCATGAGTACCAGAATTCTCTTTAGGAGATCTTTTTGTATTATAAAATTCTTAATATGATAAGTATGATGTTCAACACAAAATGATAAAATATCTAAAACAATTCCCAATAACTGTGCGGTTTGATAGTCTTCATTTTGTGGACGATCATCGATAGTGTTAAGCAACAGTGGTGCTGCAAATTTTAAATATTATTTAATATATGTATTTACAAAAATCAAACAACGAATAATAACAACGTACCAATTAAAGTTTGTATACTGTGTTTGTAAAAGAAATTTAAAAATCGTCAGCATATTTTCAGGTTCTAACAATATTTTAATAATGCCCATCAATTGAACGGCAATACCCAATTCTGGTTCGGAATCATTCAGCATTTGTTCAATGGCAATATTTAATAGCATACGATCCTGCAAGTAGTACAATATATTTTAATATTTTTTCGCCGTAAATGAAAATTTTATGGTAATTTTAAACTTACACCTTCTGTCCGATTCACTTGTTGTAGCGTATAATTGCGCACAACCAGTGGCGAGAATTCAACAATGGCTGTAAGTATATCAATTGAAGCAGCCTTCGTTTTCTGATCATTCATAATCAAAGTGATTTCAAGGCTTGCAAAATGCCCAAACATGTAAGTGTCTTGTAAAAGAATCTTTGCCTTGTGGCTGTAAATTTTGCGCATAGTTACAAAATTCTTTCAAAAACAACACAATATCACGGCGTTTAGCGTCACTTGTATTTGGATCGGTAAGCAATGTAAACATATCAACCAAAAAACGTTCATCCTCTTGAATCAGAGTGACAATTTCGACTTTGTTAAAAAATATAAAACTAGATAATGTATTTAGCATATTATCCTCTACGAATACCGAAGGTGTGGGCAATATTATATCCTGTATATACTGCACTCGAAATGTTTGATGGATCTTCGCTAAAAGATCTTGATTTTTAATTGGAACAGCTTCGCGAAATTTAGCCCACTGTTTTAAATACTGACGATGTTTCTTCGGTTGCGTAACACTGGGATCGTATTCTAGACATCCCACCACATCAAAAATTGTGTCTTCGGCAAACATTATTTCAAACAATGCATTCTTGTTTAATAGAAATATGTTTTTGAATATTTCGAAAAGGTGGTGCAAGCCCTCAGTATTGTCAAGATCCTCGCACACGTGAAAGAGGTTTAGTAATTTTTTTATATAATTTTCAGATTCCAAAGCCATGGAGAGTTTCTCTTTTCGTAACGGTGTAGTTAAACAATTTTGTATGACTTCGGATATGTCCTCAAGGCGGGCCAATTCACACGGAGGCAATTCAATTGGTGGTGCTGTATCTGACATATCTTCAAAACGCTCATCTTCAGATTCTTCGACGATGTCTTGTGTAATTTCAACGGATGGATCTTTACCTTGGACCTGTGTCAAGCAAATATAAAATAAATTGCAATATAACATTGATTACCATGTGCTCTAGAATCAGAAACTAAATAAATATGTATGTAAATAAGTTTAAGGCACAAATGAATTGCTCACTAATTCTGATTTCGAATTTCTTATTTTTTATTTTGCTTAAAACTTTGAAGAACCTACTATTCATGCATCATGTGCATATACATATACAACAGAAATCAATTTTTTTACTCGAGACTATTAATCCTTAATGAAGAAAAATTGATTAAGCTAATTACCGCATCCGATACACAAATAAATTGTCAAAAGAAATTTACCACATTCAGTGCAAATAATTTTTATATTAAAAATAGTCAAGCTACGGCCAAGTGTTTATTTTTCGAATATAGTAAAAAACTATGGCTTATGATTAGTCTAAAAAACATTTAAAATATACCTACATACCTAGTATCATATAAAAATGAAAAATTTCGATATATTGTGCGTTTATTGGACCCGAGAATCATTTAAAGAATGTATACATGCACGTGCTTTTCAACTTAAGGCTTTGATATCTTAATTTCGAACTTTAAAGATTAATTTAGGCGCCTTGTATGAACAAGATTTTCATACTTTTGTAAGTTAAAATTTCAATTTGTAGAATCTTATTGCGAAATGTGGCGTTTTAAATTCTACCTTATGTAGCTGAAACATTTTAATTAAACTAAAATATAATAGAACAAAGTTCGACGCCTACAGTGGCAACATTATTTTTAGCAGGAAAAAGTAAAATGGAGCTTCTTAATGCTTGCAATGGCTAGGCCCATACATATCGTTGAGCTTAGGTGGAAAAGCGCTAATTCACATTTGTTTTATTCGAGGTTATAATGTTGACGTATTTTAACATAAAATTTTTGATTATACAAAACATGCGCTACTCTTTGTGAGTACATATCAATGCTATAAATACTCACAAAAGCGCAGACTTCTTATCAAATTTTTGTAATAACATTTACTCAAGTAATGAATTGAATATTTAAGCCATATTTCCATAGAGATCCATAACTTATACCATATATTTATATCTACAGAAAATTTTCAAACAAATCGCTGGTTTGTATTGTTATGTAAAAGCTACTTTGATTATCTTACCTGGCAGATTTTTCCCATATCTCATCACAACCAGCCTTTTCTTGAAAACTTAAGGCTAAATCAAAATTATCACCTTCAGACCAAACAATTAACGTATCCTGCTGCTTTTGATAAGCGGTATCAGGCTGTATTTTACTTTCTAAAGTAAGCTGCCATCTGATTCAGCACGGACTAATAAAGAGATGCCTACAACGCAATAAACAAACAAAAAGCATAAATATGTTATGTGCATACATAGTAAAATAGGCTGTCGATATTAAACTCACCTTTAAGTCTGTCTACATAGTTTGATGACACATGACCTGTGCCACGATCATCCCATTGGCGTTCCGCATTTAAAGCGTACAATTTAACACGTCGGCGGGTATCGGTTGTCATTTTGATTTTTATTTATTTTGAAGAATATTTTAACAATTTTATTGTAAAATAAACTTGTTTTAAATTAGCTATTACAGAAACAACCCTCTTAGGGTTATATCTACAATAAGTTTCTTTACTTTTGTTTTTCCCCTGGCGTACCAAAGTGTTGTGGAGCACGTGCCAACTACTTGATGTTGCTACTCCTTTTTATATGTTTTACACTTTATATGTATGTATACAATTGAAACAAATAAATTTGCCCAATTTCGTGTATGCAATATATGTAAATTATGTAATTATTTCTATTTGATTCGTACTTCTTTAAGTATTAAATCATGTAATTATCTTATTTTCAAAACATTCCTCTTTTATCAGCACAAGTATTTTGAATTTAAAATTCAAATTTAAAGAATTGAGATTTACTCATTAATTGAATAAATCTTTAAAAACATCCTTACTTTTTTACAATGTAGTTGGAATTAAGTTATGGCCAGTCTGAAAAATTATATAGATGCATACCTAAAAACAGAAAAGAAAACGTTTATTATTATGTACAAATACAACTCTTAATTAAAGTCAAGGCAAAAAAATGTATTCTTTTTAGTTCCTTGTTACTACATGCACATATTATGGCATCAATTTTAAAAAATGTGTTTAGCAATCAAACAAAATTTCCGTAACAGAATGCTGGAAGGAAGGGTGGCTCATTATGTAATTCGATTTATACATACAAACATTTACATTTTATGCAGCAATTTAAAATTGTGATTACAAAATAATTATAGGATCAGCGTATAAATAACCGCTCTGGAAATCGGGTACTTTATCATCGAAATGCTGTTAAGGACGTGGAAGAAAACAAATAAATTGCCGCAAAACAAAGATCAGAAAAGGTTATCAAAATATGTTTATACACGAACCAGCATTCAATATTAAATGCGGTGATTTGGCTATAGGTCGCAGTATTCATTCTGATTTACAAAACCTTGCCGGTGGCAGGTAATTTCTTTGTGATTTGCAACTTTCTAACGTTCTGCTTTCGAGATATAGAGGCGTAGGAAGGCCTCGGTTGGTTATTAGGGCAGAGATCCTATATGGTTATCCGTAGGATAGCTCTCCGAGCCCTAATCATGGAAGATTCTAAGGGAAAATCTCTGCCAACCGTAGTTGAGGTGCTTATTCGGCTGCATCATGGTGGATGCGATGTAGTGATTTAGCACTCTTCGACGCACATTAACAAAAAGAGTGAGCATTGTCGCCAATACTCTTCAACAAACAAATGTATGTACATATATACAATTCCTGCCCGGCTAATTGATTATTTAATCAGGTGTGGACATCAACAGCCTAAGTATCGAAATATCTCAGCATCTGGCCACCAAAACAGACTACTTCTGTGTATGCAATTTGAGCCTATCAGCTGTTAAGACAAAGGGTACTTGCCACTTCAGGCGAAGGAAATGCAATCCCTAAATAATTCTTGTAGTAAAGCACAACACTCAAAATTTTTTCGTTAAAGTTGTGTTAATTTTTATTAATTTCAAAACAAATTCAAACAAATGTTTATGTATACATATATAACAATGCATAGAATGTATGTGGGTAAGTTTAAACTTAATTCAGTTGGCGGAAACATACATACATATGTATACATATGTATGTATGTATGTATATATGTAGTGTTTTGTTATAGTGAAATTTGTGAACTTTCATTCATGATTGCTTTGTAAACGCAACGACAATAAAAGTATTCGCGTATGTATGTATGTATGTGCATACATACGAACAACTTGTTAATTTTCTTTAAGCATTCGTGACTAATATTATTCGTTAAAGGGGAAAAACTGGTTTGTATGAGTGTGGAATTGTACGGTATCAGTGCGTTGCCCAAATTTCGCATTTAGTGGTGTTATTAGCACATAATTTGAGCCAGAAATCCATTATCATTTTATATTCAAGAATGTAAACTTAGTTCCTGCTCTATATGCGTTTTGGTTAAAAGTTAATCATGCCAGTAAGTTATGTATTACAGGCTGCTAGAAATGTAATCAACTAATTTAGGTCCCATTGGATCGTTAAAGATTAATACAAATGGCAGGCTTCTAACAAACCCATTACTGGCCAGATTTGGTTGGAAGACCACTCAGAGGTATGTGATGAAACTAAATGTGCAAATTAGTTGGTTTCTAAACAATAAATAGAACGATAAACTTTTCAAGTTGTGATCAAATAGCAAATTTAAATCGATTAGACTAGTGTTACCAATTTCTTTTCTATTACCAATTACTTTAGCTGTAATGGGTAATTTAAAAATATCAATTTTCAATTACAGATAATTGTAATTAAATTTTGCAAATTACAAATTCAATTTCATTTTGTAATTTACGGTTTACAATTACAATCTGAAATAATTAGTAATTGACTTTTACTAAACACAAATTACTGTAGTTAGCAATTGGCAAATATCAGTTACCAATTACATATAATTGGTAATTTTCAAAGTAATGGCAAGTAATTCAAAAGTAGTCATTACGCTATTTTCGTCAATTACTCTAAATTTCAATTACATTATACATTACTTGTAACTAACAATACTCTGAGTATTTTTGCTTTTATGGGAATAAAATAAGAATTTACCCACATTCCTTTTTGTCCTTTCTTTGTATTACATGCAGATTTATGAATAAATATGGAAAACGGAAATAATTAGCAAATTTAATTATTTAAAAACTTTCTAAAATCAAAAATTTTTATATTAAAAAAAATAGTACCTTTTTCTAACATTTTACAACATTATATTATACAAAAAAAAATTATATTAGGACAGCTTAAAGGACAGGCCGTTTTTAAGTTATGATTATAGGTTTGGATCGACTATTGAGAAAATGTCCCATTTTGAAAAAAATAAAGACAACGTATTCATAGAATTTGAATATTTTTGTATATAAGTAAGCATAACACATATAGTGCTGTTTTAAAAAGTATAAGAAATAAAACAATTATATAGCACGATTTATTAAATTAGATAAAAAGAAAATAATAATAATAAATTAATGTATGTAATGTTGAGCATAATTAGACAGTGTGTATATTTTAGGACTTGCAGCAACACATCATTTCCAGATTTACTATTTTCATTATTGGCGATTATTTTGCGGGGATCACAGCAGAAATGGTTAAATTACTATAAACTTTTAAATTATAATACTTTTACGACCAAAGATGTTAATGTCAGCAACGTTAATGTTATTTTATTTATATACATATACATAATAATAAAATTGAAGTGTGACAAGACG
>BGZK01004953.1:0-10688 GCA_005406025.1 Eumeta japonica | reverse complement strand
AAAAGCAGGTTATTACTTAAATTTTATTTATATTAATATGATAATGTAAGGAAAAGTTATTTAAAATTAAAAGTTATTTAAATTTAAAATAAAATCTTTTATTGATTATAAAATATACTTTTTTCTTAGTTAGAACTTTTGAATATGTACATAAGAATTTTGTATATGTACATTATTAGTATCATTAGGTAATTCCATAAAAGTAATAATTGGCTTACAGTATAATAAGCAACGAAATTTTTACACTGTATGTCATCTAAAAATCTTACAACGATTGCATCAAGTACAGTACCATGACTTGTAGCTTCCTCTGGCTTATTGAGGAACGATATAAATTTTTAGTTCGAACATAATCATAAACACCATATATAAGCGCGTCCATAGAGCCCTTGCGTGTTTTGTGTTTTGAAAGTTAATTTAAAGATTTAATGCTTTTTGACTATTTATTGTTAACAATATAATCGTATCATATTATATTATTAAACTTACCTTTCTTTAGAGATCTGTAATGTTCGGGATCATCTTTTCCCTGTTTCATGATATTTTTTATAATCACTTTCCAAAGCGGTGATAGTTTTAGGTTACATGCTCACTGTCAACAGTATATATCTATCGCATACTAAACATTGAGTGAGAGAGGGAAGCGTCTATCAGAAATACGGCCAGCGCTGTGGGTTTAGAGTGAAAGAGCAGGAGCCTGCCTGCCGCTGCTGTATGCGTGAGAGAGGGAAGCCAGACAGACTGGCGCCGTAACGCGTTACGTTACGAAGCGGTTTATCCTCCCATAAAAAGTTATCACTTTAACAAGAGTTACACAAATATCGCACCAAGCTTAGTATGTGCGCTGTGCCTATCGCTCTAGAAGTTTATATTGTCATATCATTATGAATCGACTAAAGTGAAGAAAACGGGCAAAGTCGGAAACATATTGTAGTGCAAATATACAGCCAATAAAGGTTAGTTTAAATTAAAAACGTATTTAAGACTTTGGGCTAAGTCGAATGGATGTCATTATAAAATCAAACCCTAAAAAATCACACTCAAAAAACTATGAGATAATAAAATTTTCTCCTCTTACATTTTATCAACAAACTACTCAATATTTATCATTTAATAAGTTAAACAACTTACATGCACATTTAAATTTAATATGCAGACGTCGCGATATTCAGAAGTTAGCCGTGGTCGTATGCGCCCTTGTCCTAAAGGTCATCTTTTATTATATTATGATATTATAAAATGTGTTGTTGTGTAAGCAAATATTAGAATATTGTAACCCTCCCTTTGGCTTCACCTTATCCGGGTAAAAACTACAAATAAGTGGGCGATGTCGGAGACAAATACCAATAATACGAAACTTGTCTCGATACATCGATAAAGACAATATTGAAATAGACTCCACCATAAAACCTCAGTTAATATTCTAAAAATGGAATCTAATTGTTAACGCTCAGAGATAATGAGATTTTTATTAGTAAAAAATATTTTAAGAATAGGTGTAATAGTTCCCAAGATGATCTCTTACAAACAAACAAACTTATGATACTACAAAGTTTGCCCTTTATATCAGTATAGATTGTATTACATCCATAGCGGGTATGGCGTCCCACAGATCGATCGACCAGACAAAGATTCAAAACTAGACAACGATCAGTGGCGGCGATTTGTGTGATGCGCCCGCGCACGCCTTTTGGCGGAAGTGATACATTACACGTGAGTCAAACTGACGGGCCGATGAGGCCCGGTGACTGACGGCGGCGACTTGCTACTGATATGCAAGCTTGGCGGACAATGTCCGCTGTCCCATGCGCCCGCTAGTTTATGAACACAGTATTTATGATTGTGGAAGGTAGATATAAACCTATCTACTGCTTGGTCGAGGGTGTTAATATACAATAACTATACAGGCACGGAAAACTTAATTTTATGTTTCCCTAGACGTGAAATGAAATTAGTATGATAACGGGTACCAATTTGTATTAGGTATATTCAAATATCAAGTACTTGGGCAACCGAACTTTGTTGTGTGTCATATGACTTTACCACAGGAATATGACAAATCCCCATGCAAAAAGTTGTTCATGTCCATTTGTAACAATAAATATTTAGATAAGCACACAATTCCACGTATAGTGATACCTGTAGGTCGAGTCATGTAGTGCGATTTGTTCTTGAGAAACAATGACATAGTAAGAATGTAACTCCCTCAAAATTTCATAAATAACGGTGAATACAACGTTTTAAAAAAATCTAGTTTTTTCAAGAAAAATACCCATATGGACAAAATTGAAATGCAAATCTTCATCATAATATTTTTTTTATCGTAATTGTTAAGCATTTTGAGATAACTATATACAAATTTATATACGAAGAATTTCTCGCTTAAAATAATTTGATTAAAACAGTCAGGCACATTATTACTATTATATACATTGTATAGTGTGTACTATACAATGTATAATACAATGGACTTAGATGTTTTTGATAATCAACAAACAGTTACAAGCTTCGAATATTCTGTATTGGTGATGACAACAAAGGAATAATGCTGGGTATTATAACTGATATAATCTTTTAGTATGTGTAATTGTTTAATTTAATAATTTCAACCTAAGTTTAACAATGTTAGCTTTATACCTCTCAATGTAGTTACGGTATCGTTGAGTAGTTAGAAAACGGTGGTGGCTAGAAATGGTTAAAAACGTCGCATTCATTAGAAGGTACTTGGATGGCAGTAGGAAATTTAAAAAATGAGTTTTCACCAAGTCATTTCAAACCACCCACATCACGCTTCCGAAACTACTTTATGCAATCGGTTTCAGGCTTTGTTGCCGCGTCGTTGGCAACAGCCATTAGGAGCATCCCGGCCTGCACTGGCCCAGCGTGGACGGTCCAAGCTCTAGATCCTTCGATCCGAAATAAAAAGATTTTGTGATAGTACACCACAGCAGTGGAGTGATCTAAGCCCGACATGACAACTTTGTCATAGAAATACGTCAGTAATATGTAAACATTCGATTTTATTAAAAGCTAATATCAAACGCTGTGTGTTAGTACAGCTATTAAAAAGTTTTGAAAACTGTCGGCGCTTCAGATCAGAGTCGGCTCGCTTAATTCCACTTTAATGATGGTACGTCCATAGCACCTATCCGAGGATATTGGCAGGATCGTAATGTACGAAGCGGAAATGGGTACGGAAGTGATTGCGCGCGGCGGCGGCCGAAGTTCCTGCGCACCTCCCTCGGCGTTCTCTTTAAGCTACTTTCAGATTTTTTCTCATCTCACCTTTAGTATATGAGTATTTATGTATATACATATTTTTGGATTGTCAGTTATCATTGTATACATGATTACCGCCAACTTGTGAACTTGAATTTAATATCCTCGATCAGCGCAAAAAATTTAAATAATATATATGAATCTTTATTAATAGCTAAAAAAAATATTCTTCATCAGTTTTTTTTTTGGAACTACATACACTTAGCAGTTTTCAGCTAATCCATGCCTCATAACAACAATCTGCATAAAATAGAAATAGTAGATTAAAGTTAAAAAGTCGAAAATAAGATTTATATTTATACGGATTGTAATATTAATTGAACTTGCAGCAGCTTACCGAAATTTGTATCCGTAGTTCCGCAGAATCGTATTTCTCTATTATGCGTAAATCTTTAAAAACTCATATCCCTCCACTATCGATATAATGTTTCTTCACATACGAAACTGTAGTAAATAAACACCAACTCGCATAAGCCTATATTTTATAAAGGGTCATTAGTTGTGAATGAATTAACAAAAAATATATTCATGTGTGAGTTGCCTTCAAGAACGTAAAATCTGCGCAGGTTTTAGAGTGAATCCCTTCAACTTAATAATCCATTCGTCACACCTATAATTCGTGTATCAATGAAATGCGGGCAAGTATTGCCACCCTTACGTTTCAGCCCTAATGGATCTCGCCATGTCTTCCGTTCGTGCGTGCATCCGCTTGGTAAAAAATGATATTTCATCCACTTCGATATTCGCAATACATTAAAAAGTATGCGAAAATATGTAGAATCGTGTTAACGTAATAATGTATCCCACACTTGACTTGCACACGTTATACTTATGCGAAACGTTTTTACAGATCGTCATGCATAAGGAGATTAAGTCTCTTTTAGTCTGTATTTTTGGATATACAGAGTATAAAAATATTCAGTTGGATAAGTGAAATTAATGCAAATTTTCATACGTGCCGTATAATGGAAAGCGGCCGTCGTAGACTCCTCGAACTTCCACCTCGAGAACTACTATAGAAGCGAATTTAACGGAATTAACGGAATTGCTGTATTATGTTACTTTTAGCATCGACATGCACAGCGAAATATCACTATATACATTACGTGACTTAAAAAGCATTTCCCGTAAAAATTTCTATACAAATAAATGTTATTGTGTGCGAATTTTAGATGCGTTTGTAAGTGAAACCTTTTATTTGGCGTTTTGACAAATATTACAATTAGGCTAAAATTCAATAGCTCTTGTTAGATTTTAACAACACAGGGCGTGATCGGAGTTTTCATTGAAAGAGAGATGGTACGATATAAAAAAAAGTGAATAATTCTTTCCACTCAACCGGGTGGAGCCGCGAGCACAAGCAATCTTTAATAAAATTATTATATATGAAATAATGTATTACAATTTATTTATATACAACGTATAGGAAGATCCTTTGTGATGAAAAATTAAAGAATACATTCTGTGTTCATCCGGGTGGAGCCGAGGAGACGACTGGTTATTAAATATATTGGGGATTACATATTAAGTAGCATTTTTCGTAAGGTTTATGATGTCGCGATATTAATACCGAACATTTCGATTTGGCGGGAAGCCTAAAACTAAATCATAAGCCCGGAAATTGCATAAGCGATCTATAGATTGTACTGAACGTTATTTACCTTCAAAATATTGATCTCGATTAATATCGAGTCGCGCCAAAAGAGATATTATTTCAAAAATTACGATCGGATCCATCTCGATGTTACAGAACCGCACTGCAAGTGAATGTCCCTCTTATTTTCGGAGTTATATAAATAAGTCTCCGTGACCGCAAACGGACGGTCGTGACACGAATTCGTTATCTGTCCGTGAGGTATGGTCGGAAGCACTTCCGCCTTGTGCCGTGTCGACGGCTCGCGGCGCATATCCGAATACTACGGCTATGTGTGTGAGTATTTAAATATGTTATTTATAGCTGCTTGATTTGACGCCAGAGCGTTAGACGACTCGAAATTTTAACCAAATCTTTACTTATATCACGAAAATCACACAATTTTTGTTATCGTAATCGATATACTATGGATTATAAATATATATGTATTTTTATGTTAAAAGTAAGACTTGCAAAACTTTTGAATACAATAAAATTACAAAATACAGCGATCCGCCATAATGGGTTGAACGCCAATCAGAGCGAACACGTCACGCCTGTGTAAACGTCATTTTGTTTTATTTAAACTTCGTCAATCTTTGATTGTTTAAGCGTTGTGCGTACTATGTAGTTTACAACTTTTAGTAACCATGGAATAAGGATTACCGCGGCAAGAAAAGTTTAATTTTCGTGGATTTGATTTGTCGACGCTGAGAGAGTTTCTTGAATCAAAGGCTTTGTTCAACAGAATTCGAAAATGTTAAATCTTTCATTTAAGTATATTAATATTCTTTACAAAACCGACTAAGTGCTATTCGCATAAATATTCACATCGTATCATTTACTAAGTTTTTCTTTTAAATCAGATTCATATTTATTTGTGATAGCTAACAATTATTCATCATATTACTTATTATGTTTTATTGAAGTAAGGCTCTGATTTGTATGAGGTAAAAAAAATTAAACGTGTGGCGCTCGGGGACTGCCGCGATAAAGCTATTACATAGCATTTTTTATCAACTTATGCAATTATAATTGTTTATTTATTTATGCAGTATTTTTTTCTTTAATATTAGTTCAAGTTGTTCATCACTTTCTTCATTAATAAATGCACTTTGTTTATTCATATTTAAAACACTTTATACACAAATTTTACGCGTATAGCTATTCACAGTTGTACATAGGTACACCTATGTATACATATATACCTACATGTATACTTACGGGGCACAAGCGGTGAATGTGGCATTATAAAGATATGATAGATACCTATACATCTATATATTCTCTCATAAACAGCTGCTCACGTATTCGTCCGATTTCAAAGCAGCTCGTCTCGATCCGTGCGAGCTTCGATGCGGTCGTATATACATACACGTTAAGCGAACGCTCGGCCGAGGTACATGGTAGGCGGGGTGAGGGGTGTTAGGTTTTATTTTCGTTACGGAATTTCTTAATTCGGTCGCCGCGCTCAAAGACCGCGATAAAATGTATGCAATAGCTTAAAATAGAATAAAAATAAAAAAGAAAATAATTGGAATATGTACCATAGGTTGGAATTTAAATCAAAATATTTTTTACAAGCAGGCGATAGAGCAATCACAAGACTAATTTTAGTTTTCTCTTGACGAATTTTCTATTTTCTGTAAAAGTTTGTTAACTTACAACTTTCATTTATAGGGCCTTACTAATAGTTTTCCTGTAAACTATGAGTAAGGCCCGATTTTATGCATGAAAATTTTAGTCTTAATAGTTTAAGAAATAAGAAAGGGGTAGTGCATATTCGTGTTTTTTAATATATTATAAACTATAAAGTTTTGAAATGTAGAATATATGCATATTGTTCGTGACAATTTTTTTTCATTTGATCTGTCACACATTCATTTACTAAAAACCTATAAAGTACAGAAATACATTTTCTACTCTGCTTTTAAAATCTAGATCATTTTTATCTTATATATCCCAGATTGGATAATCTATCTCTATATATCCACTAAATTGCAACGTTTTCATCTATTAGATTCAAGCATAACAGTGTTAGGTTATCACAAACGGACAGATACATAAACACAAAAGTGATGTTAAAAAAGGTTCATATTTTCATTTGGTGTAAGAAACCCTAAAAATATAATTGAAAAGTGGTGGATATATAAGAAATGAGACCTAACAAGAAAAAAGATTCAATTTATAATTAAATTTAGACCTCAAACATTATGCACGTATCATTTTAAATTCAACGAAATAAAGTAAAAACTTATGTGAGAATGATCTTCATTGAAATAAGTTACAAAATTAGACACATAATTGTTGAATCTATACGTAAGATTATTCTGTATGTTTTCTTGTCTATGTACCACAAATAAATAACTTACTAAAAGTTTATTGATTTGTTGTCGGGTTATCAGTTATCGCTTCAGAATTCATGTGTTACAGACAAAATAACTAAACTATTGTATGAACATCTAGTGTTCTCCGTCGAAATATATAAACTTGATTCCACAACCAAACACCATGAAACCAGCATTTCGGCGTGCAATTGGCGAGCAGTTTAAATTTAAATACCAGTATTTTTCTAGTACACCTTTATTTTCTATTGAAATACCATACTATTTTATATAATTTTTGAGGGCATTGAAACCTTGAAGGAATTGAAACGATTTGATTGACATCGGTGTCGTTCGAAGAGGGTCTCGTTACTAGAAGCGGCGATATCCGCTAACAAACATATTACCCACTAGACCCCTCGTGTTTACTGCCAGCCCCCTACTAAATTGGGCTATATAGAGCTGCCTTCACTACATAAACGAAATTATTTGATTGGTGATGTGTAAATGTACCGTTTACCAGATATTATAAGTCAGGAAGCGGGTTCGATACTTGCTTCATGGTGATAGACGAGCTTTTGATTTAAATAAAGGCTAAAGTACTCATTCTATGCTTCGGTGAACACGTTCGGCCCTAATTTCCGTAGATTGTCATATCTTTGGTGACAACGGCCGTTACCAGCTCCCAGCTTAGTCTGAGGCAGTATTTAAAGGTTTAACATGGAAGCTCTTTCGATTTGAAGTAAGAAATAATTATTGAAGGAAGTGTCTCGGCAGCGGAGTGATTAAAACCCATCGCAACAACTAGTTTAATAGTAAAAAACTCTTGATTGCTGGACGACCATCGCATATTTTTATTTGAGTATTTAAAACCTTCAAAGATACTTGGCGGTTCACAAACATGAAAACAGGCGCCGCCTTCGCCTAGAGCTTGTAAGGAGCATCATTAATTACGTTTGGCGTTTGGGGAAGACTTGACCCTCAGTTAATAAAATCTAACTCAATCTTGGCGGTGTAGGAGGCTCGACCAATATCACGCAATAAAAACTGCAAAATTTAAAGAAAACAGGATAAATTTAACATATTTTTCCACTAAAATGAGATTAAGTGCCTTGATAATTTTGATAAATCTCACGTGAGATTAAGGAAGGAGGTTCAGGCTAAATCTTACCAAGGGGGGGTCAAAAATCATCAAAATCGCCTCACGTAATTAATGAATGCCCCCTAAACCGCCCGAACGCTCGGCACTAAATGGTTTTTTCAATTGAGATTTTCATATTAAAAAACTTGACTTCGAAATGATAATAAACGTTAAAAACGCAAAGTGAACAGAACTATATTAACAAATTACATTGTATGTTATTTATTATCGATTAATTATATATATACAAATAAAAGTATATTTTTGGTTTTCTAAACAATTCAAGAGAATCTACCGATTTAATGATGATAGTTTTATGAGTTACGTTGTTTTATTGGAAATATTTGCTAGTCGTTACCGCCTTATGTGTATTCCTGATGAGGTTTATTGTAATTTTCTTTTCTATTGTGCAATATTTTAAACTCAATTGCATTTATTTGTTTGATTCAAATAAAAGACAATTTTTATAAAAAAATTTCATGCACTACTGCAAAGAAAAAGTTTTTATTATGATCGTATACTAAAACTAAAATAAATATTTGTTGTTTACTTTTCAACAAATACTTATGTTACTATTTACTAGTTATAGATGCATTTTCTATTAGAGAAAACTAGTTGAAACCATAACAAAAATAAAAACTTTAACAGCTTATGTAATATCTCCGCCTTTTATGATGCTACTACACACAAGTATATTTACATTCAATAAATTCCTTACCCTCTGACTATGTAAGCATTTCCTTCGTTAATATTAATAAGGAGTTCTGAACATTTACGATAAGTCAATACGTTTACATTATTGCTTACCAGAAATTTATCCAATATCGGTATAGAAGGATTTATGCCCAACAGTAACCACGTTATTCTTTTACTGTCTATCGGTTCCGAGGAAAACATAAAACTACGACAAATTCAAAACGATTGCACGATTTCCAATACGACAATACATATTCACGTGGTAGTTTTATTTCGCCGTATTCAATAGAACCATTCTTCGCCGGTGAACCTTTTCGAATAACTGTATTAACGTTTGACTAAATCGTAAAGGAAATACAAAATATTTTTTGACAAATATCACGTTTAGAAAATGAGCAATGGCCCGCTCAGTTCGTGGAATATTCGTTTGAATTGCAGGTTCTTTGCATATGCGATACATGGATCATTACTTTACCGTGTGAATGAAGGATTGAGTGTACAATTATGTCATATTTTGCTTTTAATTATATAACAAAATGTAGGAAAACATTTAATATGTCATTGAATAATTGTCGCGAGAGTTATCTGTCAAACGCATTCCGTAAGCCGATGATTTATTGAGTCTTGCGTCGTCGCGTCGGCGTACGTGTCAAAAATATGGTAACGAAAATTAAGGATTCTATCATAAAATAGCCATAAAAGTGAAGGTTAGCAAGATAAAGTATAAAATATGCAAAGAGATGACTTAATACAATATACGTATAGAAGGTGATAAAGCTGAACAAGTGAAATTCTTGGTTTACTTAAGTTGTCTGTTTACATATTGCCATAAACATATATAAATACGAGAATCAAATAAAGGAAATCTTCTTGATATCTAATATAAGCTATTCACAGTGAAATTTAGCGACAGGATATTGGCTGTTCTCAATATATTCCTTGTCCCCACGCTTGTGTGTGGGACAATATTGAATATACCAGAAAATATCTTGAAAGTTGAATACATGCAGCGGATATGCAATAGTTACATAAAATATTGAAGTGAGAGAACGATTTAGATTGTAAGATGAAGTGACTAGAATTCAAAACGTATGTTGTAGTGCTGTGGCCGTTTGAAATGAAATGAATGACAATATATAGAAATCTTAAAATACAGGGAATGTGAGTGATGAAAGGATTGACGAGGGATGCCCTAGAAATACTTAGGTAAACCAAATCGACTCCATTTTAAAGAAGGGAAAAGTTCTATACACCTAAATCCAACAAGATTGACGGGTGCCAGTGAAGCAAGGGAAATATGTAAAGATCCTACCATGTGAAGATTTATGGGCTCTACCTACCCTTCTCTAGTAGATATGAGAATACAAATAAATAAATAAAATGGTTTTATAAACAATAGTATATTATTTCATTTTATTGCTAAACACAGATAATTTTTTTTAATTAAAATTTACATAAAATATGTTGAAATTTGAACTCTAATTCGATCAGCAATGGTTATAAGATGTGGAAAATCGATAATTATAGCTGACAAATAGAAATATACTTAGCCGATAGCATTGAAAGATATAACTTTTGAAAAAGCATTGTTTGTCTTACTTATATTCTACTTTTT
>BGZK01004952.1:0-10688 GCA_005406025.1 Eumeta japonica | reverse complement strand
TTTTTTTTTAGTTTCTCCTTGCGGGGAGAGGGGATAAAAAACTAATGTACTATCCACGCACCTGCGGGGAGTGTCCGACTCACGGACCAAAACCCCGAATAACATGATGGTGGCTTTGCTGTCAGCTAATGCTGTAGTCAGCTCATCTGACGCGACCGATCGACATACAGATGCCGTCGGCGCGTGACTCTCCTACGGGTGATCCGTCGGATCTCCCGGCATAGGGAGTCACGAAGGTCACGACACGGGTTGGAACCTTTAATGACGCCGGTGTGCGGAAAGCACCCCGGGAGTTATAACCATTGACGGTTGACTGATTTAGGGACCTACTCCTATTCCATTAAATTTTCTAAGGCTTTATTTAATTCTTCAACCTCCGCAAGTGAGGTCATCTGGCGGGTCTGAGAGGCGTTCCGTGGCCTTCTAAGGAAATGATTTTCGGGAGGAGCCTCGTACGAGGCCGCAGCTGATATTAGTGGATTTGTATGATTAATAGCTATGCTGAAGAATCGCTCTGATGCGTCCTTCATAAACTTGGAGAGTGTAGGGAGTTCTAAGTCCCTATGGAGGACAGAGTTCTTGACGTACCATTGTGCGCCAGTCGCTCTTCTACAAAATTTATTTTGAATGACCTGAAGGTCTTGGAGTGCAGTCGGGGCGGCGTGAGCAAAACTGGACACGCGTATGTCATCACCGGCCTTATGCACATCGTGTATAGAGTACGCTTATTGAGTAGTGACATCTTGCTCTTCCTACCTATCATACCGCTCAGGCGTGACATGTAGAAAATAGCAAGTTTCTAACACGTTGGATATGATCCCTGAAGTGGAGATGTTTATCCAGTGTGATGCCTAAGTATTTGTAATTATGCTGCCACGGAATGGGAGCATTTGATATACGAAGGGTAGGCATTATAAGGGACGGCAAGTGTCCTCTTAATATTACTAAAATCGAAGTAAATGGCAGCTGACTTCTCCGAGTTGACCTCAACTCCAAAGTTGAAACCATTGCGTCAGCTCGTTAATGGCCCTTTGGAGGCGAGGTATTATATGGTTAAGACTATCACTGCGTAGAAACAGTGTTGTATCGTCCGCGAATAGTGCTAATTGGACGCCTGTTTTCGGACGCGGAATATCGTTAGTGTATGCGGAGTATAATAGGGGAGAGCGTGGAGCCTTGAGGTACCCTGCTCTAAGATTTTTGAGGAGATGGTGTTCGTGGCGGAATGCGAAATGTCTATTACTAATGTACTTATGTATGATTAATACTAGACGATCTGGCACTCTAAGGTGTACAGTTTTGTGTATCAAGCCTGCGTGCCAAACCCTATCAAAAGCCTTAGCTACATCGAAAAAACTGCCACGGTTTTGTGCTTCCTTTTGAAACCCTCCGATATATATCGACTAGTCGAAGGGCTTGTTGGGGACATGAATGTTGGGGACGAAAACCAAACTGTTCGTCAATAATAAGGCCTTTTGAATAAGTGATCACTTAGTCGCGACTTGAGAATTTTCGTACAGCTTACCGAGACTACTCAATAAGCTGATGGGTCTATAGCTATGGGAGGTCGCGTGGTTTCCGGTTTTGGAATGCCGATGATAACGGCATCTTTCCATACTCGGAAAGTAACAATTTTTAAGCAGGCATTAAATATTGCGACCAGGAGTGCCAAGAGTGGCGAGGAGAAGCACTTAATGGCTTTGTTGCTAATACCATCGAGGCCCGAGCCTTCCTGGTTTTGAGATTTTTGACGAGTCCTTTGACCTCGTCTAACGTGACTGGGTCCAGATCGTCTTTCGGATCGAGGGAGACTTTCTGACGAACTTTCCTCAATCCGAGATGTGTAAAGGATGTGGGGAGGTGTGAGCATTGTCTTTCAATGCTGTTGGCGAGACACTCAGCTTTTTCCCGATCTTCGAACGCGAGAGTGTTGTCGGGTTCTTAAGGGCGGGTACGGGCTCGTAGCCGTCCGATTTAAGAGCTTTGGCCACTTGCCAATAAGCTCTGTGGGTAGGGGTAATTCCTTCCATAAGGGCACTCCAGTTGTTATTGGACTTCCCTGACGCGTTCCCTCACTTTACGTTGGAGGCTCGCGGGGACCTATTAGCGGGAGGGAAATCGCTTGCGCGGCGTAGGGCTGCATTTTTAGCTCTCATCAGCTGAACACTCGCGGGCAGTTTCGGGTGATCGGAATTCACCGGAACCTTCCGCGAGCATTTCTTTACCACTTTCGTGATATGGCTGGTGAGAGTACCTATGGCGTTGTCAATATCGTTAGTTGATTCGATGTCATTGGGTATTTTATTTAGAGCAGGGTGTCGATTTTCAAGCGCGATCGACACCTTTTCCAATTGGTGGTGATTTTTTGTCCCTGGGCGGTCATCGGAGGTAGGCCCTAATCTCATGAGGACTGGGCGATGATCGGAAGAAAGACGCTGGAGCGAATCAATGCAACCTAGCTTAAGATTTACGTTCTTCATGAGAGCGATATCCAGGATATCAGGCCTATCTCCATCTTTGTCAGGAAAGTGAGTCGGATTAAGAGGCGCGATGACGTCAAACTCTAACGTATCTGAGATCCGCGAGAATGCGTCCATTTGTATTAGTTTCGACACAATTCCATTCTATATTTTACTATTAAAATCACCGAATAAAATGACGTGTTCGCCGAGTGCGAGTAATGATTCTAAGTCGCTTCGGAGCAACTGTTTAGATGATGGAAGATAGACTGAAACTATTATCAGGGTTCCGTGACCTGACATAGCCAGTTTGCAAGCAGTCACTTCTAAGTTGATTAACTGAGGCGTATCCACCGGACAGCAGTGCAGGGAACGTTTATAGTATAAAACTGTACCTCCTCCTGAAGTGCCCAGTCTGTCTGTCCGTAATTGAACGTAATTCCTTAATTTACATGCTTTACGCATGTGGGTTTTAAAAGGATTCTTGTACTAATATTATATCTAACGAGTACTCCTTGGCACACACATCTAACTCTACTATATTGCTAGTTAATCCACGTGCATTGAACGAGAGTAATTTGAGGCTTTTGGTTTCAGGCGTCCAGCTGAACTATGATTAGAGCACCCGTGCTTCGGACATTATAGTGACTCTAGTTGAGACAAGATATCTTGATGGCTGAGAATGACCGCTAAGCGGTCTTCCCAGTCCTTGCCCTACGGAAGTCGGAAGCTAATTCTGCAAACCCTCGCTTTGACTAAGCGAAGTATTGCCATGACTGATTTGATATCCTCTCCGAGAGTATTAGATTTATCGTTAACTGGAGCCGACCCGAGGGCTTCGGACGGTGGAGCCTTTGTCGGTTCCGGAGCGGCCCTCGGGGCTGATTTCTAAACCAGGCGTTTCTTACCGGTACGGGTGCTGGTTGGAATTCACCTGCTGAGGGGTTACATTATTTTGTTAACCAGGGTGGGGTAATTTTTGGTGTTATTAACCGGAGGTAATTTTCTAGTTGGCTTGACTATGTCAGTCCGTCTAGTGTGTTTTACGAATTTCGGGCTTTAGGGCACTTGCCAGTTTGCAGTGTGTCCCCTCCACACAACACATATGAAGGTTTTCCTTCAGACTCCCTTGAGTGCACTCTTTAGTCAATGAGGGACCGTGCACTTAACACATCGGGGTTGAGCATAGCAGTGAGCAGCTGCATGCCCGTAGTTTTGGCACCTGTGGCACTGTCCTGGTCCTCCCTTTTTATAGGGAGGCTCAACAGTTATGCCTGACAGGCCGCATACTTTGGAGGGTTTTTACATCTCCTTGGCTGACTCGGTCTTGTTCAAGACCGCAAGTACTAGGCTGAGTGGCCTTCCATCTCTTCCGTGCAGTCTATGCACGGGCAGATGGGATAACCTTGATTGACGAGGTCATTTTACCTCATCAGTCTGAATCTCAAGGGGATACCCTTGATTACCGCTTTAATTTTCCTTTCCTCATCCAACGGATGGGTATGGAACGAATTTTGCCATTGATTAGCAATCTCGTAAGATTGCGGTAGTCCTGAATGGGTAGAAACGGTAATTTTGATGCTATCCATCAAATTACGTGCATTAGTGTAATGGATGTGTGGTCTGTTGCACTCCAGCTGAGACTGTACTCCATTTGGATTTGTCCCTCAGGTAGATCGGAGGGCTTAACCTTTGGGAGCTACTGGTTTTGGCACCAGTATTTTTAGTGGGTGCGGCTTTCTCGATTACTGGTACCAAGAATAACCTTATCCTGAACTGGGCGGGGGTCGGTGATGCCCAGCGATCCATTTGATTAGATGGATTGGTCGAAAGTTGGTCGAGTTCCATGAGTGGAATCAGATTGATAATGTCTATTAGCCTATTGGCCCTTTTCTGAGGCACTTCTTGGACCTGACCACTTTAAAGTGGTCTGATCCTCAGCCTCGGAGCCCCTGATGGTTGAGTCAGAGCCACTCGATCCGTCATCGGACAGAACACTCGCTGCTCTTTTACCCGACGCAGATGGCGACGGTGAAGGATCTGAACGATTTCTAGTGGTGAATTACAGCGTGTGGATTCCTCGCCTCGCAGGTGAACCCCTTTTCAAGAAGAAATTGGGTGAATAAATCCCTAGGTTGAGCTAAGTTAAGCTGGGCCATAATTACCTAGAGCAACCCTCCCGCCTTCGTAGGCAGGAGGTGCCCAGTGGGGAGGAGCGTGGCCATGAAACTTCATTATTCATACGCACATTGGCGCCACTAGCGCCAAGACACCGATTAGCAGCCGTACCGTAACGACGACCGCTTTCAAGATATGATTGGTCCTCCCCTCCAAGGCACGATTTCGTATGCAATTCACATGCACATTACATTTCAAATCGTTTAATTTATCAATACAAATTCTAATAAAAACAAACAAATATTTTCCTTAGAAACTAGTCCCTACCGGGTAATTAAAACTATACAGAAAACTCTTTAATAAAATACATAGAACACACACAAATATAAAACACTTTTAAGCCCATATAAGACCCGCAATACAATTTTTAAATTTACATTAATTGCGCGGCTGTCCGTAACATTCTCCCCCTCGGTGCGCAGCACCACTGGGACACGGAACAGCCGTCGCCTCAGCTGACACCAGCGACGATTTTCAATGGGACGCCGCGCAGAACGCCACCAGTCGTCTCGACGTCCACCACACGAACCTGGTTGTCAGGACCCAGGTGGTCTTCTTAATTCTGCCTCGAGGCCACGGTATCGAGGTGATGATGAGTCGACGATCAGCACGATGTCGCCCTCGGCCGGCGCGCGCGGCATATAGGGTCGCCGCGCGCCCGGCGGGCACCAGGTCGGTAAGTACTCCCTCAACCAGAAGTGATCGGCGAGGCGCTGACACGTGCGCCAGTTTGCAGGCCCAGAGCACGTTGTCGTCAAAGTGGCCCGCTGCGGCAGCCCGCGGGAGCGCCCGATCAGGAAGTGGTTAGGCGTGAGACCCTCGGCCTCGGCAGGTTCGACGTCCACCTCCGTCAACGGTCTGGGTTGACAATGTGCTCGGCTTCCTAGCAGTAGGGTGTGGAGAACTTCTTCGCGGGGCTCCTCTCTCAATGTAGCGGCCAACGCGGTTTTGACAGAGCGCAAACGCTCCCAGGCGCCACCCATGTTCGGGCGCCGGGGTATGAACTTCCAGTTATGGTGCGGACGTCGGCTTCTTTCTTCATCTTCTCGTGGCCTCTTGCATGTTCACCAATTCTTTATTTGCGCCGACGAGGCAAAGTAACGTTTCGGCCCTTCGAATGTAATCCTGGTTCAAACTCGAAGGGGTACCGATCGTTTCTTACATTTCATTTTCGCTCTATGCCACGAGTATCAGGCGCGATATCGCCACTCGGCCGGCGCGACATATAGGGTCGTTGTGCGCCCGGCGGGGCATCATAGTGACTAAGTTGTCTTTCATACAAGCTCAATTGAGCGCTCAGTAGCGCCGCTTTCAACTCGAGCCGAGGGATCGATATGACTTTCAAGGGAGCGACGCGAGCCTTTCCTGCTATTAGCGAAACTGCGCTTTCGTGTTCGCTCAATTTTATACGCCAATACACGGCCGCAGCGTACGACTTTTCGCTCGCGTCGACGAACACATGTAGCTCCCCCTCGGTGTGGCCGGGCGATATGCATCGAGGTATTCTGATCGATGCCAGCTTTTTTATGTCGTTCACCCATTTTAGCCACTTCTTATGTGCATCGGCTTCTATTGTTTCGTCCCAGTCGATCCCTGATCTCCATATGTCCTGGAGCATGCATTTGCCCGTGATGAGGACGGGCGAGGCTAGACCGAGCGGGTCGAACACGGACATGACTGCACTCGTGACTTGTCGTTTTGTTGGTGGAAGCGATGTTTCCAATACTTCAGTAGGCGTGTTCCGCAGGCCGAGATTGAAACCAGGGCGTCATTATTGATGTCCCACTGTAGGCCAAGGGTTTTTTCAATTCGTGTGTCGCCCCGAGTTGTACATTGTCGTCATTTCGCGTGTCGGGCATTTCATTCAAGACTTCAATTTCGTTACTCGCCCAACCGCGTAACTCGAAGGCTGCCTTTCGATGAATCTCATAAACTTGTTTCGAAACACGCTTGGCTTCCTCTATACTGTTAAAACTTTTCAAGAAGTCATCAACATAGTGATCTAATCGTATCGCTTTGCACGCCTCCGGGTACTCAAGTTCAAATTCTGAGGCGTTGCGATTTTTGATGTAGATCGCAGTACAAGGCGATGAGGCGGCGCCGAAATCAGTGACGTCATTCGGTACTCTTGTGGATTTTCGTTCATGTTATTTCGCCACAGGAATCGTAAGCTGTCTCGATCTTCTTCTGATTTTGACCCGCAGGAACATTTCCTTGATGTCGGCCGACACCGCTACGCGGCCCTGTCTGAATCGGACGAGTACACCCAATAGTGATCTTATTAAATCGGGGCCCGTGAGCAATGCATCGTTCAGACATTTGCCATTCGTACGGGCGGCCGCATCAAAGACAAGGCGGACTTTCTTCTTCTGCGGATGCGTGACGGCGAAATGAGGCAGGTACCACAAGCGTTCGGATGTAGATTGATTCGGCGCTGGCTCTGCGTACCCATTTTAACAGATTATTGATCTGTTCACAATATTCACGTTTCAAATTATCATTCTTTGACAATTTCTTTTCCATGCTGCGCAGACGTCGCATCGCTGTGTCATAACTTTCAGGCATCGTTTCGTTGTCCGACTTCCACAATAGGCATGTTTCGAACTGACCGCTCGGTAATCTTACACTATTGCTATCTAGCAACACGAGCGCCCTCTCTTCTGGATCGTGGCTCGGTTTACGCGGAGCCACGCCGAGGGATTCAATTTCGAAATGCCGTTTCACAATGTCATTCAGTTCAATGTCGGAAGCGTCGGACGGTCGCAAGTGATGTACGGTATTTATCGGTCGTGATAAACTGGAGCAGCATCCATGTAACACCCAGCCCAGTTGAGTCAAGGAGGCGGCAGGCTGGTTTGCGCGACCACTCTTAATTTGTCGCGACACAATCAAGCCCCATTATCCTGACCGATCAAGATGCACGGTGCGGCAGCGTCATAGATCAAATTTTCAGCGATATCTGTCAAGTGCGAGCAGGCTGCGACGGTGGCGCGCTCTACGCGTTGCGGAGCTAGCTTCAGGTTTCTGATGGTCTGAGCTGTCATGAGTTTCAAGTTTCGAGAAAACAAGCCTTTGATTTTAACTCGAATGACCCGCGATTTTTCATCGGTTATCTCATTGCCACCGACACTCGAGACGCGTAACGTTTCGCGGCGTCCTTTCGCTCCGATTCGATTCGCCACCTGCTCATCGATTAAGGTGACCGTGGAGCCTTCGTCAAGGAGTGCGTGGACCTTCATCGATCCTTCGGGGCCATACAGCTCGACCGGAACAATTTTCAAGCGCATTGTATTAACATTGTTTACAGATACCGCCGTGTGCTCGGTGACGACGGCTGTCGTCTGGGCGCTCCCTCATGACCCTCTCTCGTGGTCCGCTCTTGGTGGAGTAGCCTATGATGTCCGCCTCGACATATCTTACAGGGCTTTCCTCTGCGTGGCTTGCATGTGACGGCCCCTCAGGCATCGGAAACACATGCGAAGCCTTTTCGCGGCGTCCCATTTTTCGCTCATATTCAACTTCACAAATTCGCCGCAGTCGGGTAAGCCGTGTTCGTTGTTACAGAGCGGACATATCATTTCACATTTATTGTTGACCGATTTGATGGCTGGAGGCGGGTGAATTCGAGTTGTTGTCATCGTACTTCATAGTGTTGATCGTGTTTGTTCTTCGCGGGCGTCGTTCCGGTGTAGGCCTCGAATTTCTACCGCCTTTCTCTATCGGCATGGAGGCGCTGCACTGGTCGGCTATCTTATTCAAAAGTCGACAACATCACAAGTTCGGGCTCGTCGCTGTTCTGAGAGTCCTTATATTCGCACCATTTGAATTTCAAGATGTCATTGAATTTGTCAACTATCTCATCGGTCATTTCGGGGCGGACAGGTAGCTCAATTTATTCAACGTGCGTATGGCCGCAACACAATTATTCACTTTATTGGCGAACGAGCTGATGTTGCCCATTCCACCGTTCATCGGCGTCATACGTCTCAATTTATTTAGCTCCTGTTTGATTATGGCGTCAGGTCGCCCGAACCTGCGCTCGAGCACTCGCATAATTTGTAGCGGATCCGTTTCAGTATAGATCAAGGCTTCACAAGTTTCACGCGCTTCGCCACTGAGCGCTTTGCGGATCCGTGCTACGTTTTGAACATTGCTGAATAGTCCCGACGTGTCATTGTATACCGATCGAAATGCGATCCATTCGCTAACATTTCCACAGAAACTCGGCAGATCTGCCAGAGTTTTAGACGGCTCGTTCACAATTTTCGATGTTTCTTTGCTAGCAGTCTTGATCGCGAGTACGATCGCATCGGCCAATGTGGATTCACTCATATTCGAGTCGTATTACGGGGATGCACTATTAATTTCGCTGCATGCCGTCGGTGGCGGTGGTGGCGCTGTCGTCGGACTCGATTCGGGCACGGGCTCAATGTCGCCCAACGTAACGGTCCGTTTCTCAAGTTTATCCGTTTTGGATAAATGGGACGCGTTATCACAATCAATCAAATCGCCCGAATCCTCTTCGTCCGCTTCCAGGCGTAGCAACAACATTTTGTACGCGCGACCGCGGCTCGTGCAGCTATCCTTTCACTTTCCAATTGCTCAAATTCTAATTGAGCCAATAACGCGGCGTGCTTCTTCTGTCGCGCCGTGTTCACATTTCTGTTCGAATCGTCAATGTTCAACTGATGTGCGGGACTTCGGTTTCGCATATTTGCCGCTAGAGGCCAAGTGTTGCATCGGATGCGCCGGCTGCATTCGGAGCGTCGACTCGGTCGGATCTCGTATCCGCATGCAAGTCACAAACTTCCTCGTCGATCCTCTCCTGCCCAGGCGAACTTCCGCTCAAGTTTTCATTCGTACCGTGGTCCCATGTGCGTCGACGACGTGCCCGTTTCTGACGACCGGCTTGTCGGCGCACTCATTGACGTTTCGTTCTCTTGCTCGGCTGTGTTCATTTTGCGCGCTCTTGTAACACGCTTGCTGTCCATCTTCAAGTTCAATTCTTCAATCTTCAATCCCTAACGGTCCCTAACAGCTCGTACGAGGTCCTCGAGACGAGGATATGCTCAATACGAGGATGGAAAACGGGAAGGGTAGGTGTGGCCCGCTCGACAGTGGACATGCACAGAGTCAGGGTGCGCAATAGAGCTTCGGTGGGAGCGACCGTCGCCAGGCGTGCCTACAGTCCGCCCTATCTGTGCATGCGTATCGACGCGACAAGGCTATTCGGCGCCGAGATCGTACTCGGCAACCGGTGACCACGCCTCAACTAGTCACACCGCTCGAAAGCGTTAAACAGTGAGATGTCGTTAACACCGCTAGGTGACCCTCTCACTGTCCGGCGTGCACACGGAAATAAAATCCGAAGCACACGACTTACTCGTAAAATTTCTTCAGGATAATCCGGCGAACGAAGGACCAGCTGTAACGGCGATTTCGGCTATCGCCGCGTAAGCCCGCACCCATTGCCTCTCTTCACGATGCGCACGCTTCTTTCTATGGTCGGCGGATTTCTTGCAGTGTGGCGGCGATCAATAATGGACAGCGTTTTCTTTCTTTCAGACTTTATTAAGCCGAGCTTTACAAGATGACGGTTGGCTAGCAACTGTGTCGGATGCACCACTCCCTGCATTTTATGGGTGGTGCATCCGTTGCACATGTGAGTTGCATACATTTTAATTGGGGGCGTGGCCATGCAACTTCATTATTCATACGCATTGGCGCCACTAGCGCCTGAGACACCGATTAGCGGCCGTACCGTAACGACGACCGCTTTCAAGGCTATGATTGGTCCTCCCCACCAAGGCACGATTTCGTATGCAACTCACACGCACATTACATTTCAAATGTTCAATTAATCAATACAAAATTCTAATAAAACAAACAAATATTTTCCTTAAAACTAGTCCCTACCGGGTAATTAAAAACTATACAGAAAAACTCTTTAATAAAATACATAGAACACACACAAATATAAAACACTTTTAAGCCCGTATAAGACACAATACAATTTTTAAATTTACATTAATTGCGCGGCTGTCCGTAACC
>BGZK01004951.1:0-10690 GCA_005406025.1 Eumeta japonica | reverse complement strand
GGATACAACTAATTCTTAATTTTTTTTTTTTTGATATGGTGGCCCTGTGGTTTTATAGTCATTATTGTTTTTAGTTTTGTTGTTGTAGCAGTACGATACAACAATATCTTATAATTTCAGTGCTTTAGCTCTTATGGTTCAAGAGTTACAGCTCATTTTTCTTAAATTTGGGAAACTGTTGCATGGCAACACCCCCGTAGTTTTTATGTTATTGATTTTTGTTTTTTGTATTTGTTGTTGTAGCGGCAGGATACACTAAATGTATGACCGAACCAATCTGTCAAACGATATATAAGAGACAGTTTGGTTCAAACCAATGATAATCATATAACAAATATAAAAGTGCCACCTTATAACGAATTCGGCTTGGATTGGATGAAATCTTTTGGTTATCTCTCTCTCTCTCTCTCCTTGGCACTCCACCAATAAAACCATAAATTATTTGAAGTAAGAGTATTAATCATTAGGGACAGCAGGCTACACGAATACCGCAGCTGGTACATTTGTAGCCAAAAGTTAACGACATAATTATTTTTTAAGCGGCAGCTACCATCATCAAAATCACTTAAAACCTTATTTGTTTTACGAAATCTTATCTATATTCACATATACATAAAGCAATCATTTATATAACTTTTTCTATTAAATCAAAATCACTAGCCTGTGTTGTATCAATAAAAGAAAGTACAGTTAAACTTGGTAAACCGTTATCTAAACTAATTGTATAACAAATAATGTTGTAAACGGTGTTGTCATGTGAATCATTTTTAAAGCTTATAAAAAGTATGCTTATCTTATGATAAGCTTATTCTACGCTCATTTACATTTTTGCGCGAAATGGTCTGTTGGCGATCAGCTTGTTGCAGCTACAGCGGTGTTCGTGTAGTCGTGTTGCCAGGTGCGTTTTATCTATTGTTACTATTTCATTATAACCGGTGTTCGTGTAGAGCTGCATCAGAATATTTAATGCTTAAAAGTTTGCACTCTTTCACTATTTCATACAAAATATTTTGTTGTTGTCTCAAATGTATTTATGCGACCGAACGAACATGTTCGAAATAGTGAACACTCTCGCTGAATTCATATAGTGTGTGTTGTAGTCAGAGAATTTTGTATATTCACTATTTTTGTGTAGTGATAAAACTTGTCTTCTTCTAAACAAATCTTTTCTTTCTAATACCTAAAGACATAGCTGCCAGATTTGATGATTTATAGTCATTTTGACGATTTCAGGGTGCTAAAAATAGCACGTTGACGATAGGATGATTTGTACCTTGATTTTGACGATTTTTAACATTCGAGCTTTCAACATTTTTGTCAAATAACCCAAACTGGCAATAGATGTTTTAATCTTATAAAGCCAAAAATTTTGCATTGGACTCGTTGACTGCCTCGAAGCTGTTGTTGTAAGGACTTTAGAAATGTGCGAACCATTAAAACTGTATTTTCATTCACTGCAAAACATTGACAATATTGACATCGCGCAAATTGAATATGAATACATCAAATTCTATGGAACTTTTAAAAACTTATACTAATAAACTGATTTGACAACAAATATTAATAAATCTTTATCGTTGTTATAACCAAAAAATAGATCCATATATAAACTTATTTAAGTTGACAATAAAAATAAAATGTTTCAAAGTGAAACAATCAAATTCAAGATTGATATATCGAAATACAAACTCTGCTGGAAACTGTCATGAATAATTTTTGAAAAACTAATTTTGCTAAAACCAAAACTTTTATTTAATTAATTAAAAGCAATTTTATACATCAAAGAAGTTTATTTGGGAGATATATTTACAGACTCTCAAATTCATGAAAAAGATAAGCATGAAATTATCAACAATTATACTAATATTTCAATAAAATCTTGTAAACAAATATTGCCAAGATTTGAATTTGAAAACAAATTCAATTTCTGAATCAATATAATATTTTCAATAAAGAAAATACTTGTTTTCATGATATTTTAAAAAATTTTCATATATTTTTAAGCAATGTGAAACACAAAAATTAGAAACCGAATTCAGAAACTAAAGCCATTATATTTGAAAATATATTTCCTAGAAAAGATATAAAATTTCGGAAAACAGTATCGGAGATAGAAACAAGAGAATCTTGTCATTTGTTTCCAACATTGACTAAATTTATTAAAAAACATTCATCAGCAAATGTGGTAAGAGTATAGAGTCAGGTAAACATAAATAATACTAAAGCAAGAAATTCGCTGAAAAGATATTCTTTGGAGAAGATTTTTTAAAACTAAGCTTTTTTAAGTAATTATTATGAATTCAGATTTATAGCTGAACTGAATAAAGAAATTAACAGCGACCATATACTTAAAATATACGCGCAGTGCGTCCTTATATATGTACATATTATTAAGTTTGTAAAGTGGGTATTATTTATTGTAAAAACATCACAAATACTAAAATTTACTTATTTTGTCAAGTAAATAAATTCAATGTGAATCGTGCTAATATTATGTTTGATAGAATATTTTTTATTATTTAAAACTTAAAAATCAATTCCAATATAGTATGTTTTCCATTAATCGTTATAACCATAGAAACTCAATTTAGTAATAAGACACAACGATTTTTATCATTATTAAATAAAACTTTTATGTCAAAAATGGTTTATTTATTTTGACGTTTTATGACGATTTCATTTAGTGGATTTTAAAATCGGATTTTATGCCTATTTTATCTGGCAACTGTGAGTGCCCCGTTAAACTACAAAATTAATATTTATATAGAAACACATACGCATACAGACATACATGCATATATATATGTATGTATATATTAAAATAAAATTTATGGTGAATTGTTTGTTATAAACTTTGGTTTTTATTATTTTAACGCACTGAAATCTATCCCTTTTCTTAGTATAAATAAAACAATTCCATTATCAATTATTTATTATTTCATGTTCATCTTCTCCCTGAAATGAAAAGTTTCTTAATATTTTTAAACATAATTTTGGCTATTGTCGTCATTGCTCAAGGTAATCAAAATTATTGAATAATATTTTAAAGAATATATGAAAATAATAACATACATATGTATGTATGTATGTATTTTTAAATTTTAGCACATGATTGTAATATAAATGGTCACCTTTTCAATATTGGAGAAACATATACCGAGCCCGGCAAATGTACGCAAACCAAATGTACTAATGTAGGAGAGTTTGAAGAAACAGGGTAAGTTATTTAAAGAAGCACATACATATGTACTTACATATTAACGAAGCAAGTTTATATAGACAGTTAAGTGTATCTGAAAATTTTCAAAATTGCCAGACTATCGATATCGAGCCAGTTCATTTGTTCTTAAAGAATACATTTTATGTATAGCTACAAACCAATTTCAAATTGCTGTTTTTAGTTTTTATTTAAAAAAAAAATAAAAAAATTTTTTCCTTATACCAAAAACTATCGAAAAATGTAAAAAAATTTTGGTCCTAGCAAATCTATTTAAACTGCTAAAAGTATATTAGCACAACATATGCAAGTACACCACGGAACTTATAACAGTTTAAGGCTTTTAGGCATTGAAAACTCAATATACAAGAGTTATATTATATTTTTAACTCAGAGAGCATGTGAGGAAATTAACAGAAAAGTTAACATTATTTCAAATTACATACACTTTTAGCAATGTAAGCATAGCTTTAATCTCTTAAACATCTTAAACAACATTTTGTAATCGTATAGAAAATCGTTACATAAGAGTTTGCCTCTGAAAATTTCTGTTACGCATTATAAATTTGCAATGATGATATTTGGCGAATAGTTCAAGGGTTAATAAATTTTAATAATTTATAAAATATTTTGTAATAATTTGTAGAAGTAATAAAATTACATTTTATGTTTCTAGATGTCCTGAAGTGAGAAGAGTACGCCCTGTAAACCTGTTCCTGTGGACTATTCCAAACCTTTCCTGCATGCTGTCCCATCTATTGTTAAGCTACAAAATGTATATTGAACAAAATATTATCCTAAGCAATAAATTTTGATTTTCTGGCACTAAATTCAAGAATTGTAACGATCATGGGTTTTATTTCAAAGCAATACAAAATAACGCACAATTATAACCGTTATATTTGTATATATTTTCTGGAATTCAAGTGGAATTACATTTGAAATCTAGTCACAATTTCAAATTTCCAGTGTTGAATTACAGTTGTAACGCATTTGAATTCAATAGCGAATCCAACAAAATTAACCATTGAATTATAGTCGAACAAAACAGTTTTGTTCAAGTTGAACCGAACGAAATCGAAAACTTTTTTTGAAAAATTTATTATAAAATCATCATTATCATCGCCACCAATGATTTTGCATCAACTCTGTACCATAAATAATATTTGCTTCAAACTAATTTGTTGTTGTTCTTAACAAACTTTCAACAGATTGGAAAGAGAATGTATTTCAACTGTAATTCAAGCTTGAATTCACACTGAAATTCGCAAAAAATTTGTGCTTATTGAGTAGCAAATGCATATAGTCAGTCCCTACGCAAGTTTCATATCTAATTCTCAATGCTGAATGCAGGAGAGTAAAAAAACGTAATTGATTGTTGTAAGTCCAGGGTATGGAAAAATTTATAACTTTAGGATTTGAAATCTATAGAGGAAATTTTGTAATCATATATCTTAGTTGTCATTTCTTCTAGAGGAATGCTACCAAATATCAGAATTTTTTCTTTTGCTGTACCTTTGAATAGCTCAATTCTATTATGGTAAAAAACTGTTTTATTAAATCCGGTTGAGCACAAAATCGTTGGTAATTGAAGCCTGTGTTTCTAATACCCGGCCGAATTATATCTAGTCAGAAAAGAATTAGTAAGCGAATATGCGAAAAGAAGTTCCGAAATTAAATGGTTTTCTCAGAAAAATTATTTCAACGACTCACAAAAGGACAGACGGACTGACAAACAGGCATTGCTCTATCGACTTTTCTATCAATGCTATCGCTATTGGCTTATCTGTGGCTTTCCATAGGTTTATAAAAATTTAGTAATAAAACAAGTTACTATTTCTGCAATAGATCAGGCCGAAATAGTTCAAGAATATTTAGGTTCATCATGTCTTTCTAGACAAGCTGTAGAAAGGTTATCAGAACAATAGCGTTCGCTGTGTTAGTACGTATGTAATTATTTCAATTTAATTAGCCTTGAAGTCGGTCATAAAATTGAGCTGCTCATTCATTCATTGTCTCTGAGAGACCAAAAATGATATTGAAAGTTTCACACCAAGCTATGAATTATAAATAATTTTGCGGTTCTAGTGTGAACTGGAAAAATGTTATATGTTATCAACTTTTCAGCATTAATCAAAACATAAAATCGAGTCTCTTTTGCTTTTTGATAATTCGGTATAAATGTAAGAGTGATTTTGAAAACTACATTATGTACCTATTCGTTTTATTGATTTCAAAGAGTTCAAATAACATAAAAGCAAAAGTTATGAAAATGAAAAGATGCTTAATATTTTTAAACATAATTTTGGCTATTAGCGTTATTGTCCAAGGTAATTAAAATTATTAAATAATATTTTAAGCAAATATATAAATAATAACATATTTAAATGTGTTTTTAAATTTTAGCAAATGATTGTAAAATAGATGGTCACTCTTTAAAAATTGGAGAAAAATTTACTCAAACCTGGTTAGTGTGAAAATTAAATGCATTGGAGTAAACACTCTTACTGGTATCATGTAAGTTAACTAATTATTTAAAGCAAATATATACATGTGTAGTATGTACACAATTCAACAATTTCAAAATTAATTTATATATATTTTTTTAATTTGAGTTTGAATTCTTTTTTGTTTATCTATTTTTCGTTTTAATTTTTCCTATTTATTAATTTAATTTCCGTTGTAAATATTTAAGGGCTTATTCAAAAATATTAATATCGATATCATTTATACTTTAATTCAAATTTTCCACACAAAATTTTTTATAGATATCAAATACAAATTAATTTTTTTTTTTCGAAGAATATATATTCAAGATCACAATTAATTTATTGATAGATTTTCTTTACAATATTTTTGTTATCGATGAATTTTAAAAGGAAATTTCTGTTATACCTACATAGCAAATATTCAAACAAAATAGCAAAAATTTTTTTGTACAGTACAGAGCAATCTGTAACAGAACTTTCTCAGACATGAAGCACATACATGCACAAACAAAAACTAATAACAATAGCCATTATAATTATAATAACAGTCGTCTCAGTCTCAACACTATCATAACAATCGGCTTGGTGAGAGCGAATCCGAGTTTCAGTTTAGCATTACTCGTATAAGAAACCATTATACAAATTATTTAACATTCTATCTACATATATAGTAATTTTGTTAGTGGTTTAAATGCAGCAACCAAATAGATTTTATTGAATCTACGAAAAAAAAAACACAGTTTTGGAATTACTTGTATGCATATGTATGAATTTATACTCATACTATGTACACTGTATGAGTGTACATACATAGTTCATATTTTGTAATACTTTTATTTAATTAAAAACAAACAAAAAATCTTTATATTTCCAGATGCCCTTATTGGCCAAATTCCTGTGAACTTATTCCTTGTGACAATTCCAAACCTATTCTTGAGTGTTTTAATGGTGTTAAATGTCCAAAATTATGATTCAAAAATAATAAATACTTGATTTTTGATATAAATTCTTTACCTATGAGTTTTATTTTAAACGGCACAAAATAAAGGGAATTTGTTATTGTTTTTGCTTTTTTTTTTTATTATTATTATTATTTTTTACAACAATAACCATTATTTTGTTATGTTATGTTTGCCCCAAATAATAAAGAAATCAAGTTCACATATGTATTTTTCGAACAAGTAGCTTAGAAATAATTAATATTTTTTGCTTATGGTACACATACATACATATATATAAGAGCGTTTGCTTATTCCTACTTGAGTACATAATAAATTAAAACAAAGCATATCTTAGGGCAGTACTCACAAACATTTTATATTATATGTATGGTATAGAAAACTATGATATTCCTCAATTTATTACATTTGTAACTAAACTATAAATTAAGTTCAGTATAATTCTGATATATGTATATACATATATATTCTTATTCAAGGTCTATCAATTAGCTGCATGGAAGTCACTAAGTGATTGATTCTGTTTTTTTTATTTTGCTGAAATTCCTCATAATTTATTTTAAACATTATAAAGGCAAATCAACACAGTTGTAATTTTCCAACTTCAATGTTATCTAGCATAAAACCAATTCAGTGCAGTTTGTAAAACTATAGAAGTTAATTAAAGTACACATCTTGAAGAATTAATATTTTTATTAAAGCTTGCTTTCAAAACTTCACTTGCTTAATTAGTATAGAAATTAGAAAAACATAAGTCTGCATGTGTTTTTTATTCATTTTTATTTCAAAATAAAATATTTAATTACAAAACGGAATAAAAGGTACATAACCGAAATTCTGATGTTCTCTATTTATTACGATTCGTAAAGCTTTGTTAAATATGGGATTTCTTTTCGCAAGCAAGGGATAATTTTAAACGTTTCTCAGAATTATGAACAGAAAGGAATTGCAGAAATAAACAAACATATATATAAGAAATCTGTTTACGAAAAAAAGTACTTAAGTCAGGGTCAGCCCAAAGGTATACACATGTATTATTCAAATATCCGAAATTACAAAATGCTTACATACTACTAAAAAAAAAAAAAAATATGTATTGAAAAGAATAAAAAACAAAAAAAGTTTAAAACCCAAGTTCGCAGATACATACATATGTACATACTAATCTAGCAAAGAATCTAAAGTTGTTGTTAAGGTGGAAACCATGTTGAAAGTTGTTTTGGTTTCCGTGGAACATAAATCTCATTGACGCGCCGAACGTTCAGTTTCCATCAAGCATTCGGTACCAATAAACGGGCATGTACAATGCCGCGTTTGAGAACGTTCTGTGGAAGTTCGTGAACCAGTGTAGGTGGGCCTATATCTCGACCCATTTCTTATTGCCAGCAATTGGGCATATTTGGTTAGCCATTGCTTTGCCCAGTAGTTGAGAGATTCGATGCTGAGGCCAAGGCTGTTGTAATATTGGAAAACTGTGCATTTGAAATTAATGGTGATGTTGATTGCGGATATTTAAGTAATGAGGGTGTAGAACCACCACCATTTGAGGTAATGTTGACATTATTATTGTTTGTATTTGGTATCGGTGTCATTGACAAAGATGAAGCGCTGAGGATAAGTTCGAAGATCGAGGTTTGCAGAGTCAGGAGTAATTGAGGGTGAGGCAGATGTGTTTGCTTGCTGCTGCAATAAAGCTAATTGGGCTTGCAATTGTTGTGTGTATTGCAAAGCTGCCGCAGCCACAGCCGCATTGGAGCTGTTTCCACTTGCTACAGCTGCCGCCACTTGACTAAGTTGCTGATGATAGTCACGTTCTCGTTTTGAATGTACATACAGGTCCCGGTCTCGACTAGATGAATGGCTAGTTCTTAAATCATCACGGTCACTAAGAGAAATGCTGTGGCTATGACGTTCCCGCGGTGTGTGGTGTATTGCTGATATTTGTATTTGTGGTAGCTGTTCGCGTTGTTCGCGCTGTTGCTGATAATTGTAGAAATTTTGTACCTGTGACCGTGGTATTGGGGTCACAGTGACGTCACTCAGCTTTGATTCTACAGCTTGTGTGTCCATAATATCCATGTTTCACAAAATATATTTTCAATCTGATTAACAATTTAAAGGTTTCAAACAGTATTTTGGTTTAAATTACTAATATTTTGGCTTTGTTTTGTCGGTTGCTATTTATTTTTGGTAGATTAATTTTGTTTTGGAAAATATCTTTATGCAAGTGTCAAACGTATTAAAGAAAGAAAACACTAAGAGTGATGCGTATCTAGCGATTATCTGGTACTTGTTTTGTTCTGTAAACGAATAAAAGAGCAGAGAAATTTCATCAGGTTGGAAAACCCTAGCACTTAACCGAAAATAAATCAAAACAGTATGTTATCGTTTAATTTGTTAGTTTGTGTTTATATGTAAACAAATTGTTCATAATATATAAAAACTCATATTTTAAAAATTATTGAGTGTTTTTATATTTTATTTTATAATTGGTATACATAAAGATGAAGTGTGAAGTTATAAAAGCATTAGAAATAAAAATGACACTAACTAAAAATAACTTTCAAAAAATATAAATATATTAGCAACTATTTGCAGCTAAATTGAGGTGCATATATGTAAATGTATAACTTTTAAACAGATTTGAAACTAAGCTTGTAGAAAACAACACCTAAAAAGAAATTGTATAGTTAAATTAATTTAACAAACAACTGTATGGTATAATTACACCAAGCATTAATGGATACTTGTGGTTGCCGTGGTAACTGTCATTAAGGCGACGAAACGTTTGGTGAAATTAACAAAATAAAACAGCAAAAAATGTAATACCAAATATCAGCAACAAAACAATAATTAAAGAGAAAATATATAAAACGAGTTGAAAGACAAAAAAAGTCAAAGAGCGTATATGAAAGGCAACTTTAGTTTTTAAAAGTAGAGGCCGCTCATATGGCAGCGGTAAAAAGTTAAACTAGCAGTGAAAATTATATAAAAAGTAACTAAATTCGATATGCTTATTGCAATAGATTTGACTAACATTTTAGGAGATGATTTATTTAAAAACAGCAAAGAATCAAAGCTTAATTGTGAAAAAAATCAGTGAGAGTGTTATGAGTTTCAAACGTGTTTGCTTAACAGAAAAAATAAAATCAGTGATAAATTGTGAAATACTAAGAATGTTTTAAGAAATAGAAAGTTAATTACAATCTTAAAACAAATACTTTACGCTGAAGCCTTGCATAAGACTTTTGATGAAGTTTTTTCGTTTTAATAGAGATTCAGCGAATAATGCATGTATGAATTTGATATGCAACATAATGTAAACGAAAACTTAAAAAGATAACAACTTACATACATATATATGTGAATAGAAATTATTTTCGTAGGAACTAGCAAGAAAGAATATAAAAGTACATACATATGCATATAGAAAAAACATTTTCTCTTTATTCAGTTTCGCATAAAATGTTCTAAAATCATAAATTATTTTACAATTATTAATAGTAACTTGTAAAATTCTTTTAAACATCTGGTAGTTAATCTTATACCTTCATTAAACGTTTGTATCATGTGCGATTCAATATTGGGTTAATTATTTACAAATACATTCGCAAATAAATGATTGTGTAAATAAGTTAAAGCTGCACATGCATACATATAAATGTATTTTTGTAACTTAGTACAATTTATTGCATTTTCAGCTATTCTTTTCAATTATAATTATTGCAGCATTTCTCTTGCATTTATTTAATACAGTTTCCTTCAATTTATCTACCCACCCTACGCAGTAGTACGTGTATATGTGGTAAATTCGACAAAATAGCACCACATATGTAGAAGAAGAAAAATATAAGCAGAGAGTAATTTCCGCACTACAGAGTTGCTAATATTTTTGAAGTGAATCATATTGCACACTTGATTTAAACTGCACCTAATGAAAATTTGAGGAAGTTCACGTTTATTAAATATTCTTTAATATCTAAGCGTAAGATTATTCTGTGCAGAAGTACATTACTATTATGGTA
>BGZK01004950.1:0-10698 GCA_005406025.1 Eumeta japonica | reverse complement strand
TTGTGCTGCTTAAAATCACAACTATCTGTATTCTAGATTTAAATCGTCTAGCGCAGCTCTCTAGTATAGGTATGTGTGTTCATTTATATACATTTTGTAAACATGTATATTTAACGTGGTCTAGAAATAGTTAAATTATACATTTCTTTTTATCTGTTTTGTTAAAAAAAACTACATATATCGGACGCATAATCTGTGTCTTCAATATTTACGAGTTCCGTTAAAGTCGTTCTACAAAAACCGAATAAATTTATTACATCTAAAATGAAATCATTTCAATGACACTCTCATGTATGCAATCAAATTACTTTTTTGATGTTTGGTTTAAATAAAATTGTAACATCGTCTTAACACCTTAAAAAGTAGAATGCCTCTAGTACACTGAAAAATAAACAAAATTATCTTAATAATTTATCAATAATAAATTATGACTTTTGAACTTAAGATATTTTGTTATCCTTACGATCTTCTGAATAACGGGCAAGAAATTTATATAAATTCTGTTTAAAAAGTCCCCATCCAGATTAGGAAATTTTTATTCAGCAGAAGAAATCTCTTTTATATTAAAAACAAGAATTCGGTGAATCAGCAAATAATTCTCTTAATGTTGCTTCGTTTGTATGCAACATTATACTTGTTTCATCTGCTCAATTCAAGCGCAATTGTGTGAAATACCTGTATGTGCAAGTTGTTGAGAAGAATTGAAATTCTGATATTAGTTCTAACTTTTTACAATTTACGAAAGAAGAATTTAGAATTTAAATAGAAAATGTCTGGTGTACATAAGACACTTTTAAATTTATGTATTCGTTCAATCGTATAGCAAAACATATTTTGCGTGAAAATTATAGAAAATTAACGTTACAAATTCATTGGATAGTTGTGAAATTTTGTACCAACAATAGTTCACGAAAGTCATGCATAAAATTAAAGAACATACAATTTTGTTTAATTAAAAAGCACACACACACACACACACCCAATTAAAAGTTGCTAAACAAAAATAAAAGGTCTCGTGTTCAAAATGATCAAAGCCAAACCAAAGTAAAACTAATAATTCCTGTTAGTGACTCATATTGTCTCTAAAAAAAAATGTTTAAAGTTTCAAATAAAACTGCTTATGAATTGAGGGCGAATTTGATCCAAATCCGCATTAGAAACTGTTTAAGCCAAATCATAAACCTTAAGCACTTAGTTACACCATTTCCTCAAACATTTTTAAATAACACAATCTCAAATCGTCTATATTAAATTCAAAATGAAGTTGCAAGTTTGTATTTTATTAAAAGGAACTCATCCTTTCAACAGCCTCTTAAATTACAACAGAAAATTGATTTTCTCTGGTATTTGAGAAAAGAACGACAACACCAATATAAGATGGAAAAAATAAAACATTTTAACATGTTAAAGAGTTTTAAATAAGTATGTTTCGCTTTGGTTTGAGTTAAAATATATTCAATTTTATTTTTACGTTTTTTTTTATTTTTGCTGGCTGTTTGTGTTTTAATCTTTGCTAAAAGAAAATTGAAAAAGGCCGACAAAAAATTTCTTTGTGTATGAAACATGCGTCTATAAACTTTCATGCAGCATTGCTAAGCGCCAAAATGAAATTTTTATCACTAATGTTGTCCGTCGTCGTTTTAGTATTTTTTGCTCCTTGTACCTCATACAGTTTAGGGCTTTGTGCCAACAAGTATTTTTTCATTTATTTTTTCTTTCTTTATTTTTAAGTATTTTCACTTTATTCATGCTCCACCTTGTTTGGTGAAATTGGAAGAAAAAAAAAAACAAATCATGAATAAATGAAAGAAAACCCACTATTATACACTTAGTTCATTTACGTGTGCCTATGGTAAATACCAGAGATTTAATGTAATGCATTTTAAAAGATAGGGTTATATGGTGAAGAAAAATATATTTGAAAATTAAAATATCCAATTCGCCGATACCGAGCGTGCTTGCTCGTTCGTTCGTTCAAATAAATACATTTGCAGCCAAAATAACATTTAGAAGATCTTGTGAAAATGAGTAAAGTAAATTTTCAAAAAATTTTGCTTTTAAGAAAAATACCTACCAGAACATAGTACTGTAAAAAAGGCAACAAAAGGTTGTTATTCCAAAATAATTATATCTTCCAAAAAAAAAGTTTAATTTAGAAAACCTACATAACTTTTAAGACAACAATAAAGTAAAATATTAGGATAAAAAGAGCTTAAAAAAGCTCATTTAAGAAAAACATTTTCTAAAAAACCTTTCAAAAAGTGTGAGCCATAAAAATATACAATAAAAAAATAAATTTAAGAAATGTGGCTTTCAAAAAACTCACGTACCTTTAAAGGACAGTAACATCTAAGGGAAACATTTTTACAAAGAATGCAACTTTCAAGAAAGTTAATACCTTTAAGAAAAAGTACTATTTAAAGAAATACCTCTGATAAAGAGTACCTTATAAAAAAGTGCTTTTTAGAAAAGTAACACACAGTCTTGCAGAAACAAGGAAAAACAAAGAACTCCTTTAAATTACTGCCTATAAGTATTGCAATACTTTTCACTATTAGTTCTGCTTTAGATTTGTTTTGCTTATATTTTCTTGGCTTTAATACAGGTGCATAAATTATAAAGGGTAAAACTTTGATTGGTGTCTTTCGTACTTATACAAGCACTAGTGAAATGCAAATTTATTTTATTTTTAATTGTCGTGTTAGAAAAAGAATTAATGGTATCAGCACCCCAAACATGATTTACCCTTTAGAAAATTATAGTTTATTTTCTTATTTTTTAACGTCTGCGGTTTTACCTCAACTCATATTTCCATCATTTAAAAGAGATTTTTCATATTTAAATTGCAAAGATTTTTGCCGTTTCCTTACATTTCACTTATTTTGGTTGTCAGAACAAAATTACATGTACTTATGTGAGAGCAATCCAATAGAGTTTAATTAGATATTTAATGCATACGTTCATTGAGTCTTGAAATTAATGTTTAAAATGGACGAAATGAAAATTGTAGATCAATTTGCTGCAGTGCCTGCTTGCAAAATAATACATAATTGTTCTTAAGATATTTTCGACAGAATTTAGTTTAAAATTTAACAAATAACATGAAATTGCATCAGAGTATTAACAGTTTTGTTTTTGGTTTCTCTACAAAATTATACTATTATTACTTTTTGATCGATTCATTAAGAAATTATTTGATGCAATTAAACATCTACTTATCGTAATTACAACAATTGTTGCCAATTTTAGAGAAATGTTTGATTTTATAAAAAAATTTATAAATTTTTAACCTGTCCTTGTGTAACTGTTTCCTTTAGTTTTATTCATTTGACAAAATTTTTCTACAATAATCGTAGCATTTGATTAGCAACCAATATTATTATTTATGAGCCATAACTTACCGTACACTTAATTGAAATCATAACAACTTAATAGAAAACTATTTATTTTGCATAAACATCTTACTTTACATGAATGAAATATTTTTAAGTAAAAATAAGCTTAACAGCCTTCACCTTAATTATTTAATTACAGAAAGATACAAATTAAAACGAGAAAAAGAAACAAAACTGAGTAACATTAAGTTATTCACACAAAAGGCAGAATATAAACAAATTTTAACTATATATTTGTAGAAATAAATTTTATAGCAATATATATTATATAGAATAGCAAAATGCATTCATGTGTTCTTGGGTGAGAGGATTTGTTCAAGTTCAGTTGAGTGGGTTGGGAGGGAGGGAAATACACTATACACCTTCTGATATACACATTGCTCGAAATATTTTACCAAATTCCAAATTAAAAAATAATTCGTCTTTTAATAAAAATGAATGTTGACAATGAGCAAATATTTCCTCTTTCTAAGAAGCAACATATATATGTATGTATGTGTGTTATTTACACCGATTACCATACCACATTCCATTTTGTAATGAAAAATAAAAATTATATCGTTGCTTAATATAGAAAGAATGTGTTTTTATTTTTTTTTTAATTTTTTTCCATTTAAAAACATGAAAAAAGTAAAAAGGATACCAGCATTAAATTAATTGTTTTTTTTATCTGTACCTTATTGTAAAAGTTTTTTATTCAGTTTCTTTGATTTTCTGCAGAGTAACTTAAAAGTCGAGATACACTCTTTCTACATTAAGCCTTCGATATATGTACATAGTAAGTTGAAAAGAAAGATCATATACAACAAAACAAAAAAAGTATAAGCATTCACTCACTCACAAATCATAAGAAAGGCCGTTCTATATTTGTTTTACGATTTGAAATCCATTTGGTTGTCTGTAACACAACTGAGCAAAGCCAATTGAACCATTCGTTCGTTCAATTATTTACTTAAACCAGTATGAGTTTGTTTGCCATACTGAATTTTTTAATAATATTTCAATTCTTTTTTCTAAAATAATTAATTAAATATAAAAAGAGATAAACTAGAAGAAGCAAAATATTGAAATTCAAGACATATTGTCTAATTGAAGTTGTTGTTGCTGAATGCCTTATGGAAACTAGGAAACTATGTACTAGTGATTTCACAAATATTCATCCATTCGACTCGTAAGCTATTCGTATTCTTTCCAATTGCCAGACGAGTATTTCATGATATTTGCGCTTATATTCTTATGCATATTGTGCAGACATGCTATTCAATTATATTTTTTTTTTAATGGTAATATCTTCTAATTCTTTTTTAGACAATTTCTCGACTTACGATTATTACGATTAAAAAGTTAAATAAAATATAACCAATAAGATTTTAACATAAACATACTTTAAAGAATTATTTAAAATTCATTTCCATTTTTTTTTTCATACAAAGGAAATAAAATAGTTTTTCATTGCAAGAAAGGGAATTGGTGTACCTGTAAAAGGTTTCTACGAAATTGAAAATAATTTGTTTGTTTTAATTTCTTAGTTTTATAGAACGGCAATCGACCCTCTGCTCTTGTAAAATTAGAAACTAGAAAGTACTGATGATTCAGTAAATTTTCAGCTTAAGATCATTTTATAAAAAAAACTCCAACAATAATTAAACTTTATTTTTAATATTTCGCCAACAATTTGTTGGCATCGTCAGGAAAATAACAAATTATGTATTTTCTATTTTCCTGACGATGCCAACTAAATTTAACAATAACTAATAAAATGGTAAATTGTTGGGCTTTTATAAAAGATCTTAAGCTAATTACTAATCATCATAAATAAGATCAAATAAAGCAAATATCAAAACTAGAGAGTACTTTTTAAGTACTCAAAATCAAATATTATCTGCAGAGAACTCAGGGATCTAAACATTATGAAAAATAATTGATTATTAATTGCAATTAAAACTTAAATACCTATCTAAAATAGACAATTTTTTCATTTATTTATGCAGAAGAAAAACAAATATTTTTATATTGTTAATGTATACAAGTACATGTAGCAGAAAACCAAGTTTTTTATATTTTGTATATTTAACACTCTAGAGAATTGTTAAGCACTTTGGAAAACAAAACATTGTTATCGAAATTATAAAACAAGCGCAGATTGTTTTATATCAAGCAGTATTATGGAGGATTGATTCTACTTTCAAGACAGCGAATGAAATAGGAACGTGGTACTTGGACTTGACGTGTACAGTTTTCATTTTAACACAGCATCTTCTTAATGATCTTGAAGCTGAGGTAACAACTGTGAAATAGATTTTAAGAATGTTTGCCATATTTCTTGTGGACGATAACATAAAATGCAATGACCTTAACTAATTCCAATTAAACAAAACATATCGAAGTTTTCTCCTTATTGCGTATACAACTGCAGATTCTGACGTTTCAAAGTTTGTGTAAAATTTCTTATGCATACATAAATGCATATAGTGTAAGTATGTACATACATAAATAAATATAAAAACATCATTTAATTTATTTGAATTTTGTAAATTCTGGTGCAAATAAAAACATGGAACATGTAAAATATGAACAAGCATTCATTTAAAGTTGAATAGAAATTGCAAACGAACATATCAATGACACTATGACCTTTGATATGGAAAGAGAACATAACGTACTTTGCTATTTTATATACATATGTTTATACGAGCACACACGTAATATGTATGTATTACTGTGTAGTAAGTTAATTTATAGATAAATTTATTACTTAACGAGCGGACTATTGATATCTTCTGTAGATGTACATATATAAAGCTGAATGGGTGTTTGTTTATTTGCTTGTTCCTTATAGAAGACCAAACATCTGTACCGATGCTTTTGAAACTTTACCCCAAATAGATTTGTTTCTGGGATAAATTTTAGGCTAGTTTTCTCCAAGCCACGTACACTTTATCAATTATTTTTAGCAGATTTAAGAAACAAACGAATATATATAATGTAAGTGAACACTTTTGTGAATTTTATAATACTGGCGGATTGAGTATATCCAGCAGATCTTGATATCTTTCTTTCCTTTCTAACAGCGGTTAGCATAGCACAGCGGACTAAGGCAGCATTATAAAAATAGATGTTCTATCAAAAACAAAGGAAACTATATACAAAGTAAACATTTTGTTAATACATGTCATTGACACTATTTTATAATCAAATATTGTAAAACGCATGTGAAAAAAATAAAATAGTTATTGTTTCGATTTGTAATTTTACTCATCTATAGGTAGTTAAAGTGTTTACGATTTAATTAAACTAATAAGATAGATTATTGCACTTTTGGGTCTAATTGACACAACAATTTTGCTACATCATTTGCTTACATTCGTTTAGCGTCTTTCTGCTTGCCCTGCTGTCAATTTTATTTAATATTTTTTAATTAAATTTTCTTGCAAACCCCTCTAAACTTTTATTTTATTTTCACATAATTTCATTCACTTGGCCCGTGGCAGTTTTCGTTTAACATATCTATACCATATCACCCCTTTGTGTTGATAAAATTTCACCACTTGGCTTCATTTGACAGTTGAATTTTGATATTTGCTAAATAATAGAAAGAAAACTACCTGCTATCTCTCTAACCAACTGCCTGCCGTTTTCCTGTTAGTATTCTGCCATGCATTCGCACCCGTCTTTTATATTTGCTCATTGTTAAAGCAAATAACAAACATAAAAAAATAAACGAGTGTATATTCCAATTGGATTCTTCTACTATTTGTCGGCACATAATTTTATATATGCAAAATAAAAAACAAAACACAAATCATGCACAAAATAACTTTGGAAATAAGCTGTGAGTTTTTAAAATGCCAGACAACCCTCTACTCTGCACAATTTATCTTCAGTGAGGGTAGTACTAAATCCACTTTATTCCAATTTTTCCTGTGTAGGTGCTAAAATAAAATAGAGCTTGCCAAAAGTCGAAGGATTTCCAAATTAGTCCAGTATTTTCTAGGCAGACAGTAAAATCTTCCCTCTTTGTAGCGTTACAATATTTTTCTAGTTATGGAGCTTCATTTCACAGTTTGTTCAAAAATTTTTAGACAGGGATAGTTACTCACGATATTACAAACATTAGACATTTTCTACAGTATCATTGTTTTGTAAAAAGTCTACAGATATTCTCTTAAAACTAATTTTGATTTTGCAATTTATTGCCAAATTTTACGGTATTTCTGCACTTATGTTCTTTGCAATTGTTAAACGTTTTGAAAAATTATTTAAAATTGTTTTGATTTTTGCACGCCAAGCGCGTTTTTGTTTGTAACTCTAAACTTTTTAATAAATTATTTGAAATCTAGAAATTATTTGAAAACTATTTTGGATATTTTTCACACGCCAGTTGTGTTGTTTGCGCTTGTTTATTATTTATTTAAATATACAAACGTATGTATAAATTCAGAAACATCACATTAGGGAGATATTTTCCCAGCTATGAACGAAATTTAATATTAAACAACAATGAGAGAAAATAGTTGTAAACGCAATTGGCTAATATTGAAATAGAATTTTCTTACATAACAGCAATATAATATTATTTTACCAATTGAGTAGTAAATTCGGAGTTTTAAACTTCAGATGTTTATGGTGCTTATTCAATCAATTGTTGAATTATTATTTTCGAATTCTTATGCGAGTGGAAAATTTTTCCAATATGGCTCGTTTTTCCTAATATACACATTAAGAAATTAAATATGCTCGGATACGAGCACATACATACAAATGAACACTAAATACATAAAAATGTTTGTATGAATACACAACAAGTATTGAAAAACAATCACTTGGCCAGAGCTTTTGAACACTCAAGCTCAGGAAAACTAAAATACATACCTAGTATATGTGGATTGTGTAGATGTAAAATGAAAACGATGATGCTTCACAAAAACTCACTCGGCAACAACAATCAATTCAGAACAAAAGAAAACAATTTTTTCAAATCTACTTTTGAGTGAGAGAATGTGCCAATAATGAATGTTTCCCAGTTTACTGAGACCCTTGAATGGGCTGAGGATGTTGATACTGTTTTATCTAATACACTCATATCAACACACAGCATATTTATTTAATTTTTTTCTGTCTATATATGTTTTAGCATATGGTTGGACAGTTGAGTTCAGCTCTTTTAATTCATGATATGTTTGCATATGCACATATATGCGTCCTTTGGATTTCACAATGATATTCATGACATTTACTTATGCACTGATTGATTAGACAAACAAGTTTCAACTTTGAACAAATATATAAATAATTAAGAAGGTATTCAAAACTTTAACAAGCGACTTGTCTGAAAGCTTTGTATAAAAATCTCTCTCAAAAACTGGTTTTGATCAATGATTTTAAGCAAATAATATCTAAAATTATTATTTACCAACTTTTGAGGCCAGCATACGATCGATGTGTATTCAGAAGGCATCTTTTCTTTACAACCCAAAAAAAAACATTATATTATACACGAGGCCATATTATACTATGCCTACTATAAAATATTATGACCATTAATGATAAACTAATTTCTTTTTCGTTCTACCACCGAAACGCGGTTTGCATATCCGTCACCAAGGTCTTGTTATAATGGGCGGTCACAAGTATCTATCTGTACAAATGCTCAGGTCCGGGAAATTATTCGTGCAGATCAACAGCGTAACCTGTTACACCAGTTACTGAAAATCTTTATTCGAACATACCAGTAGCTATAAGACTTGCAACTTGCATCCCAAAGGGATAGCTGCTTATTGCCATCCAACAATACAAGTATATACAAAGATCAAGGCAGGCACTTCATTTGCTGGCAGGCCTTATTGAATGATCCGACCAATATCAGAAATTACCATGGTCGCATTCTTGGCCATTGAGAGTGCCTTTAAAACGTCGACTAATCACATTCTTGGAGGCTCTTAAACAACAGAAGGTTGATCAAACAGCAACACATTTATTTATTCTTTTTTCGAGCATGCTTAAGCTTAGAACTATAACTTTTACAATGGATGCCATTGGCAAAATGCGCAAGGTATGCTGGCGTACTCCACAGGGCAGATTCTATTTAGCCTGCTGCAAAACACTATAGTGAACAGGTTGACAGAACGTAACAGTTGCAGTGGTGGGAAGTTCATGTAGATAACATAACTGAGCAGTTTGAATATGTTTCCACTTTTCGCAAAAGTACACAATTTCCTCTTTGAAATTAGATTAAATACTCTTGCTGATAAGGTAAAAGTTTTGGGTGTCATATTTGACAGCAGATTTACCTGGAAGTAAAACATTCGGGTAAGGCATGCAAATGCTATTCGGTCATATGTGTGCCAAGGGCCATTGGCATAACATGGGGACTTCGACGGCCGACGGGCGTACCGTAGCTCTACAAAATGGTTATAACACCGATTCTCTTTTCCAGTTTTGCAGTACACTGGCAAGCACTGGACATTTCAATTTGATTTCAAACTAACTTCCAAGCTAAAAATAACTTTCATCAAAATCTTGTTAAAATTTTATTTATTCTCAACTTGCTTTCCAATGTTATTCTGAAATGTGATTCAGAAATTCATTACCAAAGTAGGTACTAATATGGGTTTCAAGTACTTTTAATTTTTATACCCTGTTCATATACACAAAATAAATTGCCTTATATTCGGTAAATTGCAGAGATAATTTTTAGTTTTTCACACATACTAAATTAGCCAAATAAATTGAGCACGTAGAGTAAAATTAGAAACAAACATTTAATTCAACCACTTACTAAAGGCACAAACCTTCAGTTTATTAATTTACCAAAAAAGAAAAAGTAGATAATTTCAAAATACAAAGTAAAGACGCAATCCTGCGGTAGTTAAATAAACAGTGCTACATTTAAAAATTTGTTAATTTTTGTTAATTACGATAATCTCAATTAAGGTGGTCTGAAGAAAGTATTAACCGACGGTTAATTAAAATGCGTCATAACTTGCTTTCTAGCATATAGCAATTATTATACACCATTATTATAGATATAGGTACAAAATCTAATAATTCCAGACATAATTATTCAATATTAGGCAATTTTATCTGAAATTTATTATCAGGTCAGAAGACCTTTTATTTGTTTTTGACTTGTCCTTCAGCATGTCTATATGCCGCCTTCATTTCGCTGATGCTACTGATGCTATTATCAGGTCAGAAGGCAACTACGAATACATAATTTAAAATTTTACCATCTTACACAGTAAACAGATACAACACCATATTATTTGTGAAATAACAACATTAATATTTAACTACAAAACAT
>BGZK01004949.1:0-10699 GCA_005406025.1 Eumeta japonica | reverse complement strand
TTTTAAATGTACATAAAGGTAAATCTTGTATTCCACATGTAACTAAATACATGTTGTTTTTATTTATAATATATTTTCCTTAACGTATTTAAATTCTTTTCATGTGCAATAATTTTTCGTATACATATAAATTTAAATACCAGAGTTAAGATTTCAATTTCCTTAATTTTACACATTACATACACGAGATACATTAAGTCCCAGCTTATAACTCTTTTCTACGTTCAGTTCGCTGATACAATATACCGGCATGCGAAACCCTAAAGATTAAGGTATTCACCGCCGCCCATAGACATCTGCACATCACAGGAGAGTCAACATTGTTTTGCCGCCCTAAGGTTGTGCATATTGTTCGGGGGTACCGTTAATGACATATATGAAGTTTTACGAATAAGCGCAACACTATACCCTGAGTCAAATATCAGTCTTAAAAAAATCGTATATAAAAATACACATATGAAAATACATCTATTGAGACTCAGTAATGTTATGTTTGTAACAAGTTTTTTACCATTCAATTGCATTGAACCATTAATTGATATATCATCGCCAACAACTCAGAATGAGTTCAGACGGTACGAACTCAATTGTGTGTCACCCCCTGATGAAAATTCACTCAGATTAAAGATTGTCCTGAAACGCCAAAACAGGTATAACTTCAAATATACATCACCACACGCCTTTTTTATTGCACGCAGGCGTTACACAATACACAGGCGTCAGCATTTTCGACCATTCCAAGTATCATACGGCGTGATAAGGGCCAAAAGATAAGTCATTCATGACAAAGTTCGAATTATCCGTCTACTGCACTTTGAAGCCACGCTTTATGCCGTTTCATCGTGACCAACAGCTATTGTCTTATCAGCCTTCGTTTTTTTTATCGATAACTGTACAATGCGAATCGCTCTCTTTTAAAGCTGTTCTATGTAAACGAATAAAAATGGCATGTCTGTCTGTGAGTCTAAAACTTTTACTTTTTCTCATTTTCCATCATTATACTTATATGTGATTGAAACCCAAACAAACGTCTCTGATACTTGTAAACATATAGAATATGTACAAAAAAATTGTATTGCTAGGTAACGGGAGAAGCATTGTGTCAAACGAAAATGTATATACAAATAAAATAAATGTGTTACATATTTTTTTTTAATGTTCCCAAAATTGTTTCCATGTTCAAGCGAGCACAATGAGTTGCAACGCAAGACGTTTTCGATACTGTTGTACGTTTCAAGATGAATTTTGCTACGTTTAGGTAAAACTTATTAAGCCCTTATTGAGCTGTGGTGTGATTACTCATCAGCGATATTCTCTATCATCTACCTTAAAGGTTTTTTTTTTGGAAAAGAGCTTATGCCTTTCTTAAAGTTCGGCGTCGCACGACTTACTCTTGAGGTTGCGAATGCCCTTGGGTGTCGCTGATCACCTGCTGTCGCGTGAATCGCATGATTATCTTCCCCTTAAGAACCCCATAAAAATCCTATTCACACGACTAAAAACAAAAATGAATGCAATTAGTTTTCTAACCGGCCACCACTAGCGCTGAACGTCTAACACACCATTCCCGTTTCGTGATAATATTACAATCTTATCTGTATAAATGTTATCTCGTTATATTAACAGATGAGTGTATATTTTCCTAACGCTAGATGCAACTGGCGATCGCTCCACGATCATATAGTTTGTTATCTAACAATAAAAAAAAAACGGCTAAGATGGGTGCCATACAGCCGTATCTTTGGTTCCGTATAGATGTGCGAAATGACGGAAATTATGCAATTTTTCCAATCAGATTGATATCATATAATCATATTGTATAATTCCTTAAAAGTTTCAAAAAAAATCACTAATTTAATTGCGGGTTCCAAGCACTCATATTTATACCGTTTTTGTTTTTATTAAAAATAAATAAATAATCTGATACTGTATATACTGATTCCGTGGTAGCTAAATTGCGCCTGGAGGATCCGAAAAAATGCAATTTCCTTACAAATTTGTTTATTAAAAAATTACAAAGTTTAGCTTATAACTACTGCATATGGCCGATGCGTGTGCCAAAAGAGGGCGCTCCGCGGTGATATGCGGTATGCGGGCTGAGGGGGTTATCCCCTCCACTTCGTCCGGTGGAGACGCGGCATAGTGTTCAACTTAAAATCGACAAGTAAACATCACGAATCTAGTCAGCAGTTTTGGTGCGTTCCATAACTGATGTGCGATGGTCCATGATAGATACATAAACATAAGGATCAATTTATTAAAGTTTAGACAACAAAAACAAATAAAACGAGCGGTTGGGAAAATAGCGCAATCGCAAACCGAGGTTAATGTTTGTTTTGGTCGTAACATATAAATTATCACAGTACATTATACACAGACTGCTGAAATCATAATAATAACCCTTCCTTTTGGCTTCGCCGCAGTCGGGTAATCAAACGAAACCAAACTCGATGGAATCACTGACGTATTTATCTTTCGACTTTAACAGTCAGCAGTCTATTATGCAATAATTTGAAGCACGTCGCTGGTAAACTATTTAATTTTTCTATATAAAAAATATGTTTCAAATCCTCTCTACAAGCTCTTTCATATGATACTTCACACAATACAGTTCTAAAAACTTTGTTTTGTGCACACAATATTGAAAGATTTTTTATTTATATTTTTTAAATTGATTATATTTGTACCAGTGTACCTTATACATTACCCGGATCATAATAAGGAATCGATTAACACCACATTCGTCCAATTTGGATGAATAGTTTGGGCGCTACTGTGGGACATACCTACATACAACAGAAATGCAAATAAAGACTACGAAAATCATATTCCTTCCGTCTGGCTTTGGTTAAAAAAATCAAGAGGGAGACACGCAATCGACATATTGGAAGCTATTGAAATGCAAAACAGTTAATTTAATTTCTCACAGGAAAACTCACTGTTAAAATCTTAATCGATTTATAAGTTCGTATCCGACGACGTTGCGAAGAATTGCACAAACTCATATCTCGACTCTGTGATGACAAATTGAAAGCAACTCATAATATATTTTTTTTATAACTTTACCTAATTATATAGCGGTTCACAAAATATACCGGTATCATTGCTTCGAAGAAAAAATGGCAGAATTATAAGGCTGTGACACACGGACAGAGAGACAGTACGAATTATAAGATTACCTTTTTTGCCTTCGGTAACGTAACACTAAATGCGCGCGCAAGACAGAGTGACTAGTCACTTTTTGGCACATTGCCTCGCGTACAAACTACGCAAACTACACAACACATGCAGATATAGATTACTTAGCTATAGATAAGCCATACGAATTATATGAGCATTCATCGGCTTGTCGCCGGATAAACAAGTGTTTTTGTTGTATTTACGTGGCCGTTATTTATATTTGTTATCGGACGAGATGTTGAGAAATCCAAAATATTTGTACGGCGAGAGCGACATCAAGATACCTGTGGAACAAAATTACGGCGCGTTTGTTCTCAACAAACTGACAAGTTTCGGCGACAAAACGGCCTTCGTGAGTGTTGTTTATGTTTTTTTTTTTCTAAACCATAACCTATTCAAAAGCTATATCATTTTCATTGATTATCGAATTCATTCACATTCTTAAGCGCTTGTAAAAATTATTTTCCTTACTCATATAACGTTACTGGCTTTTGGATCGCGGGTCCGCCCTCACTGTTCCTGATTTCAATCCCGGTTAATCTCTTGATTCTAATCCCGGCCCCACACCCGATCTTGTTCCCGGTCTCTTTCCCAATTTCGCTCCTGATCCCGGCGCTCGATTCTGCCGTTCTTCGCGTTTTCAATTCGAATACCATTATCTGTCATTATTCCGATTTGTACGAAGCCGAGGCAAATGCTAGTGTCAAAATAAAATATAGGCTATATTGCTCGGAGGTAGTGTAGCTTGTGTAGAAGAATATTTTTTATAATCGATGTGGTACTTCCGTGCAATAGTACAGAGACGCGGACAAAGTCGAGGACCGATGCTAAAATAGATTCAAAAACCTTCTCCATTAAAACACTTACGTACGCCAACTTTTATGGTGATCCTTCAAACGGTATGGCAATTTTTCGATCTCATATAAACAAACATCCATTTTTGTATATGTATAGATTTCCTTAATCAATGTACGAAAGACCTTAGTCTATTCAATTGCCACAAATGGAGTACACACACCATTTATCCCTCTGATTTTTCTTCATTTATAATTAAACTGGCTGGTGACCATGTGGTAGTCATTAGATCTTAATAAGACCTGTCTTATTACTCTGAAGACACGTTTGTCCGGTTGTCCGCTACCTTTTTGTGACCAATCTTTTTTCAATAAAACGCTATCGAATTCAATACGACCGTGGCGACGAAACTAATAATCATGTCGCAAAGTCAAAATATGTTTCGCGATGAGATGTAATTACGTTGAGTTATTTTACGATATTAATTTCAGTTTACAATTTTTTGTACATGAGCGAAAACACATAAATTAATGTATATTTTTTGTCTGTCAAATTTATTTGGTTGTCCAGAATCGTTTTTAATAACATAACACAAATATTATAAATAATACTTGCAGTACATTGAGATTAATGAAAAAGTTGATATTGTTTTTATTCGGTTCCAATCGTCCGACTGCTGAGGCATTCCGTTCCACAATCTTCTCACATATTTTTTATTTCCAATTGAGGGACTCGAACCGGAAGTCTACCGCGCTGGTTCAATGGGGATTGCTAGCAACCTTCGTTACCTGTGTGGCCACAATCTCTGAAACCGATGACTTATCGCGCTGTGGTTTAACGTGACTTAAATTAAAACCTTATCAGTCAATTCGTCCATGATTATAATTGAACCCGTTGCATTCCGAGTCGAAGACAACTGTTCTGACCGTTTATTAGAAAAAATTATTGCAATAATGAAATAGTCAGTCACATAACATTAGTAACTCGCTAGGCAAAACGTAGGTATGCTTACTAAGTGTTTAAGTGTCGTAAGTTTAGTCGCGTGCAACAGTTTGAACGAAGTAGGTTTTATTATAAAATATTATAGTACCGAACCTACGGCATACGAGATCCCGTCTCATACTTGATAATAATCTTTTCCCCATAAACAGATCAATGGCGAAACGGACGAGAGCGTCACCCATCGCACTCTAGCGCAGAGGGCGGTAAATCTCGCCATCTCGCTCGCGCGAATGGGCGTCGGCAAAGGCGACACAGTGGCGCTATGCAGCGAAAACAGAACCGAGTTCTGGAGCACCGTGGTGGGGGTGGTGTGCGCGGGGGCTGTATTGAGCACCATCAATATGGGATATACCAAAGGTAACGATCTAAGAAAGCTTTACGATCCTACACGTCATTCCAACCCTTCTGGACTCGTGTACATGTTCTGTCGGTGACTTAATGGGCGCCGGACTATCCAATCGGTCAGTCAATGTAGCATTGCTAGCACCACCAAGTATTGAGAGAACTTCAGGTTTCTCCGTAGTCCACATACGCCAAACGTAGTGACCGATCACGTTGTTCGGAGTTTCATATAATTGACCGAAGCGTAGTACATGTAGTACACTAATCTGATTTAAAGCTTTTCCGGAAACCAAATTATTCGGATGATTGCAAGTTGACGAATCTACTATTAAGGTGTTTTCATTAATACTAGAAACCAACTTATATACATGGCTTGAAAACGTAGTGGGTTTTCCGCAAAAAAGGTGCTAAATCCTTTTTTAAAGAACAATGCCAACATACTGTTTTTCTGCACTTAAGGTGCTATACCTTCCAGTAAAATGAAAATAGATAACTTCTGGAGGAACGTAGTACAGGTTTTCTACCAGCTCTCAGGTCGGTCGTTATTCCATCAATACTTTGTCTCTCGTTGCTTTTCAACTGTTTGAGGACTATCGGTAAGAAATCGGCCACTCGATGAGCCCTTGAGTTTCATTATCTAATTCTATTTTTTTTCAGTTCTCTCATCGCCATCTCGTTTATCTAATTATGCATTTAAGTTTGCCGTTAATAATGCAAAGTGTATCATGGACCTTGTGCGACATTCAGTAACATACGTTATTAAATACTATAATGAAATATTAGTCAGGACATTTGGTTATTAATAAAAATGACTTATACGTAAAATTACGCCAAGTTGTTTATCTATTTATAGCATTGTTTTGATGAATACAAGGATGCGAGGTGATGGCTCAGATCAAATTTTAAAACTTTCCAAAAGTTTGGATGTTCCCTGTAAATAATAAACAGTTACTAACAACAAATAATTTGTAAAATTTAGCATAACACTTCTGAGGTTAGATTATTTTCATATTTAAGAGCTATAGATATATATCCAATATAATACGATTTTAATCGTGAGAGGAACTGAGATTTGATTCGGAAACAAGGTCGGGATTGAATTTAGGACGAGGCACAAATTGGAACCGACAATGGATCAAAAATTGAAAACAAAATCAAATTGTAGGGCAAATTTAATATAACTTAATTTAAAACTTTTATAGACTAATATAAAATTGACTAGATAAAAGGATATTAACATTGATTAAAGTTCCTAGCGCTCGATGAAGATTGAAATTATATTATTATATTAAATTGAATCCTGATTGGTCATTCATAGTACTAGAATATTTTACTTGGCGTTATTTTATTTCATTATTATGTGATTTACAGATGAATTGACCCACGTCATGGGGATAGGCCAACCGAAATACATCTTCTGTTCTCCTCTGGCATACCAGACTCACGCGAAGAACTTTCAGAGCTTGAGATACATCAAGAAGATTATAGTGTTTGGAGAAGAAACGTTACCGAACACCACCCCATTCGAAGATTTGGTGAAGGAGAATGTGGATCTCAACGAGTTCCAACCGGTCGACGTCGAGGGTCAGGACACGGTGATGATGCTGTATTCTTCGGGGACGACCGGACTGCCGAAAGGGGTGATGATCACTCATTACAACTGTTTAGTGTCTGCTGCGGAACTCGGGTGATTATGGAAGATTTTAAATTTAATATTAAAACAGTATAATACAGCTTGCTAACTCAAAAAGAAAATTATAATATCCCATAAAAGTTACTTGTAATTTGCGGTGAATGTAGTATACGCAATATATTTACAATCGTTATTAGTTCTTTGTTGTATCAGTTTACATCTAGACTATCTTCTCGTTGGTCGGTCAGGGGCTGATCTCACTCTAACCCATGCCCTGCAATTTGCAACAGATGCACTTGTTGGTATTTATGCACGTGTATGTATTAGTATACTCTACATCCCTCCCCTTTCTTGGAAACCATATTACTGTTAGAAATAGACATAGTGATTTACAAGCAAATTTCTATTAATTGTATTAGCAAATAGAGCTAATCAGATAAATCATTAAAACTAAAAGTATATCATGTCCTTCTTCATGGTTTGAGCTATTTCTGTAGAAAAATTTCTTGAAAAACGGTGCAGCAACGAAACCGCCAAATCATTTAAAATGTAAATATAAATAAATAGGTATTAATTTAATACTTAATTGCTGATGCAATTAAGCATCAAATTATTAAAAAAAAACAAGAAAAAAAAGGGCGAGGTTTATTTAATTATACTCCATTCTTTTTTTCTTCTTTCCCTATTGTCCCCTTGCTGTCCTTTTTTCCATATTCTACTATTCATATGTATTTCGTTTCCAGATTCGACACAGACGCGCCAGACCTCACCCAGCTGACCATCACCCCGTGGTACCACACCATGGGGCTGATGGCCACTTTGCACTCCATGTCCGCGGGTATCACCAACGTGTACCTGACGCACTTCGAACTGAAGCTTTACTTAAATTGCATACAAAAGTATAAGGTTGGTATAAAAAAAGGGTCAAGATGTTCGTCTAACTCCCGCATCCAAAGTTCTGTACGGTTTGTGATTGGGCTGATTTTAAATTTAACGAGTATTGTATTACTCGTTCGATTTGTATAATAAGAGTGTATTTCCATATAACGGGCAGGCAACGCACGAATGACTCCTATGCGGTTGCGGGTTCCATGGGCGACGGTGACCATTTACTTTCCGAAGGCCCGTATGCTCTTTTACCTTTTATTGAATGTAAAAAAAAACTCTATGGGTTTGAGAAAAAATTATTGCTTTAAGTGAATAGTTCTTGTATATGTTTATATTTATACATGGGTATCTCGGAAACAGCTGTACTGATTTCGATGAGAATTTGTACTTTGCTTTTCAAATTTATCGATATAGATGTCTTCTCTGGAAAAAATCAAAAGTATGAAAAATTGCGAAAACTGAGTTACAACTGCGTCTTGAGTTTCTTTAGCTATCATTGACTCCAAAAACAACTAATTATTCCAATAAAGTTTTAAGATGATTTTTAATAATATAAACAGTCTTTTCGATTTTGTATTTATTGATTCAGTGCGCTTTATATTACATTTGGTTTCATCACCATTTTATGCCCATTGATCGTGTCTATATTTACGTTTTGATTTTATCACGATTTATTTTATTAAATTAAAATTTATATCGTGCATGCACAAAATTTAATAAAACACTTAATTTTGTTATTGTTATTGATTATTCAAGCACGAACACCAATTTGACAATTAGCCCGTAGGCAAGATCGGACCAGGGACCTTTCGGGTCGAAGGCGACGCCCTCACACTGACGTCTAAATGCAAACAATATTTCCCAAAACTGGTACATAGTTGGAGGAAAAACGATTCCACTAAACTTTTAAGATCTAGGCGGATTAATCCATGAATATTATTATGGCCCTTTGCCAAGTTTTTTTATTTATCCCACCGCTGAGGCACACCCTCCCGCCGTCTTTTTGTTTCGGATCGAAGTGCTGCTGGCGCATGCTGACCCAGTGAGAGTTGAAGGGCTTCCGACGATCGTCGTCACCGATTAGATGACAACAACCGGGAACGGCGGGTTAGCGTGCCCTTCGAGGCACACGGCGATAGGTTTGATTTCACTGAAGTTAAATACTCATCGGTCAATTTCTTCATTGTCACAATCGAATCAGCTATGTTTTGGTCTGAAGCCGGTGCTCTTGATCACTGAGCTACGGCCGATAGACTTAATCCAAAATCTGATTGTAACTATATATCATACCAATTTATAAATAAAGTCTAAATTCAGAGTTCCATTTTGCAGACAGCCGTTCTGATTCTCGTCCCGCCGGTGATGGTACTTTTGGCTAAAACGGAGCTCATAGACGGCTACGACGTCTCCTCAGTGTTCGTGATATATTGTGGAGCGGCGCCGTTGGACCTGGACACCATCAACGCTGTCAAGAAGAAGTATGTATACGAGATTGCGCATTTAAATGTGAAGATGAAGTTAAAAACAAATTTTCAACCGTGAAGGTCGTGACCTACTGTCGGCCGCGATTCGTGAATCGCACTATGTATGAGATAGCGACGATGTAACAAGAGACAGAAAGAGAAATGCAAAAAGAGAAAAATATGCAAATTTATTTTAATGTAGAACAGAAAAATGTCTGTTGGTTGTGCAATTCACATTAATTAAATCATTCTTTTCACAATTTACTGCACAAAAAATCCTACGCGATCATGTTGAAATGAAGATTTAATTCCATAAAGCATAGGAAACATTCAGGGTAAGGTTGACTTTTAAAAAGCTTACTTTATTCAATTTGTTTCTAACCTAAAAATATTGCCCTATTTTGTATTTTAGTTTCAAATGTTGTTTTCTGATTTATATCAATATATTTTCTTAGTAAATGTTTTTAGTTATTGCTTTTTAATCAGACTACTTACTGTTTTGTGGTAACTGGTAAATGTATTGATATCCTATTTTTTTTAAATAGCATTTATCAATTAAGATCGATTTTTTAAATTTTAAGTTTTTTTATAAAATTTGTGATGTCGATCTTAAAATTAAATATAATTTGCATTTATAGAACGTGATAACATACGATAATTATTTTTTTAATAAATTTTAAAGTATAAAATACAAACTAATATAAATGAAAATATAAATATCAACAATTTCTATTATTTCGTACTTTATAACATGCAAGAAGTAAATAGATTAATTTAATGTTTCGTAGGTTAAATTGTTTATTTCTACGATTTCTGTTTAATACAGATATTAATTCCAACATCCATGGAATATAAATAACTTATCATTCTCACTTCAGAAAGCTAGATATAACCTAGTGTTCAACGAGTCCTTCTATGACTTTAAGGCATTTGACGGTCCCGATGAATACTGAACGCGCTTTCGTAGAGATAATGGTTCATGTATGGTCAAAAACCCTCCAAAGGATCTCCATTCAAAAGAATGTATACTAAAGTAGAACATTTTATGGTTGTCATGAAATCATACCTAAACGAATGTAAGTGCTATACAAAGAATTTCATAATAGTCAGGCTTACTGGTTCCGATTTTCAGATTCCCCAACATGTTGGCAGTGCTGCAGGGCTACGGCATGACCGAGACCACGCTGGCGGTGACCAGGGACAGCTTAAATCTGGACAACCCCAGTGAGTTCAAACCGGAGGCGTCGGCATGGTCGCCAAGGGGATTGTCGTCAAGGTACATAATTAAGTGCCGATACATAAATAAGGTGTCACCACAAAACGAAACGTCAATTTACAGACGAGGTATCGCAGTATAATAAATAATAAAACTGACGCCTATTTCTCAAAGGCTAGG
>BGZK01004948.1:0-10703 GCA_005406025.1 Eumeta japonica | reverse complement strand
AAAATTTGTTCCCTGATAGGAAAGTGGTAAAAAGTGAATTAAATCTCATATTTTCTTTAAAACGTTCAAATATTTGCATTACGCGAAGTTTTTTTTGCATTTAAAGTGTGTACTTTGATAGAAAATTTAAAAACATTATCCACCACACTATCATTATTTATCGATAACGCGCAAGCATATTATTTACCATCTTGGCTTCCAGAACAGCCTGATTATTATTCATGGTGTTTGTGACGCGTACAAAAGTAGAAAGTGAGGCTTACTTTTTGCGTTGTATGCGATTACGCGTTCTGCGCTATGTGCAAATGTAACTTCATCGCCATACAATACACTGATTCTACTTTTTGACAGTTGCTTAGAAAGCATAACGCGTGAAACGGATCGTATGGACCTCTACCTTAACAAATAAATGTTTTTTAATCTAACTAATAATTTTAAGCTTATCATGAGACGCCCTGAGTTGATGTACCAAATTATGGTCCTTCGAATCGACTCACAACTGGTTTTTTTCTCAATAGCATAAAACTTGTTTTAAGGTTATTACTTATTTAAGCTGCAATTTTCTTATATTTTCTTTTAATCTTCTGTGGGACTTAAAATTACTAAAAAAAATTCCAGTTCCAAGTAGTATTTTTCCAGTGTATTAAGACAGTTTTGCTATGAAGCACGTTTTTATGGGTAGAGTATTTTTTGTTTTTAAATTTAAATTTAATTTAACTATCTATTGTTGAAACTGAAAAGCATTTTGTACGGATAAGCACAATAACATTTTGTAATAGTTTCTGTGCAATAAATTTTGTTTAAATATTTTATATTGATCACATTTTGTGTTTGTATCTTTTAATTTGCGCTCAAGGCTCTTTGCAAAAATTGTTCATTTAAGCTTTCATGTTCGAATTTGTTTTTTGCATCAAAATCTGCGTGCTTTTATTATTCTTTATCTATGGCTTTTGGTAATTCACAATTATTTGAGCGGCATTTGAAAAGACTTGAAGTCAGCAGATAATTCTGATTGACCTACTAATTTGTATTTGGTTATTTGGCAGCAGACTGGTCGTGGATTTATCATCATGCCCTCACTTACGAGTGATGTTAGAAATATATTCGGTTTTTAGAAAGACAACATACATCAAATAAAACCAATGACCATCATTGGGGTGGTTATATAATTTTGTTTTATTGTAAATATTTGTATAAAACATTTTCACAGAACATTTTGACAAAAATCAAAATCACTTGATATCAGCAAATTTATAAATAAAATTTTTATTTTCTTTTATCCAAATTAGGGCCATTATTACAATTTACTGATAACTATCAGTAACTATTGAGATTTCATAGTGTGACACCTCAAACCTGCGATTTTTAGCAAGCGAAATAATTTATTTAAATTTTGAAATCGTTAAATCTAATTAGATAGTTGAGATAAATTATTAATATAAGTGTTGTATTGTGATATGCAAAGTGTGGAAATACTAATTCGGCCGTTTGACAAATACTTAGCCATTCGAAAGAATTATAATAAAATCTAGATACCTCTACTTCATGACAAATTGACAAAATTTGTTTTCATTTTTAGTGCCTTCAAAAGCAGAATTATAAAAGCACAATTAAAATGCATAATCGGTTATATACAGCAGCATAGCGAATTTAATTTGGCATATATTTACAATAAATGCATTTTATTGCTATAAATTAGGGAGGTAACGTTACGCCATTTCGTCGATACCGATACGCTTGTTGGAAATTGAGCTCAAGTAAAACCAAACTCAATTAGAGTAATTATTCTATTATAAAAAATAATAGTGTTTATAAATGAGCCATTCATATCATCAAAATTTTTAAATATATTTCAGTTTTTAAAATTAAAATTTTTCAAACAACAAAACGTCTGCAATAATTATGAATTTACAAAATAAACGGTGGCATTCAGTTTAGATTGGCTCAATATTTAAAACTGATATTAATGAAATTTAAGATACAACTTATTGAATTTGAAATCATGTTAAAATTAAATTAAAATATTAAATGTTTTCACTATTCGAACTTTCATGTATATCATAAATTTTTTTAATATATTAGTCGGGTTCAAGTTCATTTCTAAATTATTGTTGTGTGAAAAAGTGAGGGTTTTGACCTTAGCTGGGGACAGCCAGCTGTTTCATATTCACTACAATAATCATCAGCAACCTTGGTCCAAAACCCAGACTTGTGCCAACTATGCACTCCTTGTAGTGGCGCTTAAGCCACACAACCACGAGCCCCATTAACACCTTCCGTCTAGCTGTCCCCAGCTAAGGTAAAAATTTTACTTTTCTTGTCTTTGACAGGTATTAATCACAAACAATAATTTAGAAAATAACTTGAACGCGACTAATAAATTAATAAAAAAATTAAAATTATGAAAACAACTTAAGAGATTAATATTTGAAATTGCTATTAATTGCTTGTATAAAAAGAAAGCGATCTCAAATATACAGAGATAGACGATTTCTCAAATCCGTTTGAAGTAGACCTGCAGTGGAAAATAGTCTCTCCGATGAGACAGACCTCAGTTGTGCAAAGCAAAATAGAAGAATTAATTTTATTATGTATTCTGTTTTGATTTCATGCTCTGCTTTTAATATGTTATTCCTCATAAATGTCATGCAAGAATAAGAGTTGGAAATTTAATATTTTGCTCAAAAACTGTCGGTGTATCGACAGTAAAATATCGCTGATATCGATTTAACGAAAATCAAAAGAATCGTCAATATACCGATATGGGTTTCGGATACCGTCCTACTATAAATGTATATTTTGCCCATTTTTTGCAATAAAGGCATATTTTTGCATAAATGCATATTCTTACAATAAATGTATATATATGTACCAGAAATGCTTATTCTTGGCAACAAATGCATATTTTGCCAAAAATACATATTTTTTCAATAAGTGAATTTTTTTTTGCCATAAATGCATGTTATTGAAATAAATGCATACTTTGCAAAAAAGCATTATCTTATACTTTTTCAATAAATGCATACTTTTTCCATAAATGCATTCTTCCAATATATGTGTAGTGTCCGTATACGTGCATATATTTTGCAATAAATGCATACTTTTGACAAAAATGCTTATTCTTGCAATAAATGCATGTTTGTGTAATAAATGCATATTGTTGCAATAAATGCAAATTTTTGCTATAAATGCATATTCTTACAATAATTGAATAGTTTTCCCATGCGTGCATATTTTTTTTTTTTGCCAGAAATGCATATTTTTCCAGTAAACGTATATTTTTGCCATAAATGCATATTGTTGCATTAAATGCATATTTTTGCCAAAAATGCATATTCTAGCAATAAATGTATATTATGACATTGTAATAATTGGCTTTGGCATTTCTATATCCCTTTAATGTTTATGTTCCCCTTTAACCTTCATGGGCGTTCCAGACACGCAGGAAATATATACATTTGCATAATGAGTACTTACATTAATGCATTAATTAGCTCTGCCTAAACGGCACATACCTTAAGCTGGGCGCTAATAAATGCAACAGATGGGTAAAGTATTTTGATATCAAACAGTATTTTATACAGTGTTGCATAAAGAAGCTGCCACGATTTTTTTGGCAAGCTGTGAAACATTTTAATTTGGTGCTGCAGTAAGTCGCGTAAATGTGCTGTATTTACAGTAACCATATTTACATTATTTGTAGGAGAACAATCAATCAGCCAAAAGGCCAGAAGAAAGTATGTCTCCTGCTCTTGTCTAGGTTGTTAACGTTCTTTTATATTAGATTAGATAAATTAACTCTTTCCGAAATAGCAAGACCTTTGTGCAATAAAATCTGCTCTTCCTTTCATAATAATTCAATGAATAGAGCCAGCTATAAACATTAAAACGACATAAAAATTACAAAACAACAACGCCAATAAAGCCCAATGTTTTTATTATGCATAACCAAACTTTGGAAATCGTTTCATGACAAAGTTTAAGCACAATTTATTTAATTTTATACTCAAAATGGTGTTATAACTTGCTTTTATCTTTTAAACAATGAACCCGAAAATTTTATATAACAAGCTCACGTTAGCTTAAACTATTGTGCACGTGTACTTTAGAAACTTTTAGTAAAAGTTTCATCAAATATTATTTGTTCAAACAAAGTGCAAAATTGATGGTGTTATTTTTACTTTTCAATATGAACTTTGCACGGAAAATGCAATACCTGCTGCGTGAGCTCCATTTCTGCATTATCATATTGTTATTTGTGTTATCATTTTTACTTACGCAACTGCATTATCATTTTGGTATTTGGCAACACATCTGGAGGTGCTTGCAGGAGTAGTTTTAATTATTAAAAATATTATTTACAATTTATAATTAAGATATGACTTTGTAAGAAATATCGTCGTAAAATTGTTTTAATGGTATTTTTTATTATTTTAATATTTATGGGTGTCTAATTTTACATTGCAGTGTAATCATTTGTGAATTTATAGTTATAATAATTTCATTGTATGTGTTTTATTCTGTGTTTTGTTTTCTAGTGTATGTTATTATGTTAATATTAATCATTTTAATAATATATTTTCATGTTTCTTATTACAGGTATGTTGAAATATTACCATTACGTAACCAAGAGTGTCATATCACAGCAAGTAAGTGAATCTGTTTATTCAAAAAAAAAAAAATAAAACGTTCATTAACTTTTAATGAACTACACATTTTGTTCCCTCTTATACTTTACCATAGTTAATCTAATGGAAAATAACGTGCGAATTTTGCTTGTTAAAAATTTACAAATTCTAAATTACCAACCAATGAATCAAACTTCTGGTGTCATTACCTTGCTATCTCTTGATGTGTCTCAGTTTTTATATTTGTATTTAATGGAATTTATTATTCTTTTAATACATTTTAATTAGCAGCAGGTGTCCTTCCAACTTTGCTTTTATTAATCATTTTAAAAGACAAATAGCTGCATTAAATTACTAAATAATTACTTTTAATTGTTTTACGTCAACTGCAAGAAGTTTAACATTGTTTAAGCTTTAACTTATTAAAAATTACTTGATTAGTGGAGTCTTTATAAATAATCGACTCATCTGTGTTAATAAGAAAATACTGCTGAGTCTAATTAACCGCCAGTGCAGGAAAGTACTTGGAAAATTAAAAGAAGTTTGTTAAGGCAAGACTTACACATAATGAGTTCTTAATAATACTTAGAAAATACTAAAACTAAAGCCGGTTACTTTCCTTCAAATAAGGTACTTCATATAAGCATTTCTAAAATAGACATTTGTAATTTAAGAGTAGAACAAGCTGATAAATAAATTGCTTGTGATACTTGATTACATTCAGAGAGTTCTATTTTCCGAAAAGTGTATGTTTATTCCAAATATTGTACCGTATAAAAATCGAAGCTAAACAAGATTATATTATACATGAGAAATGTGAATTTTATTTATATCAGTGCCGGCCATAAGATAACCTAACCTAATGGTAGTATACGAAATTCATCATGCCTAAGCATGCTAATTCTTGTTTAGGATGCATCTCTTTAGCATATATCAATCCTAAGATGTACATAGACACCTTGCGATGATCCGATGAGAACAACAATATTTGAACAGCAGCCTAAAGTCAATACAGAAACTTCAGTTCTTAACCAGTTGATGTTTAATCTGCGAAAAATATCTATTTGAAGGCAACTGAACCTGCAAACACTGAAGTACACATACCAGTTTCTTCACAAGCAACACGTTCCAAGTGAATAAGGATCCCCTTCGGGGCTGGTTGGTCACGATGAGGTGCAACACATTGACGTTCTGCTTTCGGGGTATAGAGGCGAGGCCCAGGAGAGCCCTACCCGGTGGTTAAGTCGGTACCATAGGGGTGATGGCCCTAGGGTGATTCTTTAGGGAAAAACTCTGCCAATTGATTAGCTGTAAGGCCGCTGCCGAAGCAAATCAAGTTCACTTTTGAATAAGTTTTTTAATCTTAGTTAGCAGATCTTGTCCCTCAGAAGTCACTCTGGCGCACAAATCACTTTAGCACCGATACAAACGCTTCAGTTGGCCTTTGGTGAAACATTCTTGACCAGTAGACAGTCACCAACCCCTTTCCTAGTTAAACTTACACGTAGATTTTCTCTAAAGCTTTGACTGCCAAGATAATGGAGGTTCTTCTAAAGTGAACTGTATCCCGAAAACAGAATGTCAAGGTGTTGCACCCCACCAAGACTTAACCTGCAACTGCTAAGGAGTTATAATACCCAATTGTTAATGTTTGGTGGTTGCTCTTTATTTCTCTCCCACGCATATATCCATAATTAATTAGTCACTTCCTACGTAGTATCACTTTCTACGACGTCAACAGGAACTGTTGAGTACAAGAATTCTATGAGGGATCCGCTAAGCTGCTAAGGCTTAAGAAACCCAAATTAGGTAGAATAATGGGAGTTGTCACCAGGTTTTCTCAGTGTACATGTGCCAGTACATCTTATCCGCATAGTAATGTTGATTATGTGGATAGGATAGCTAAACATTGAAACACTATGTTTGCCATTGCTCCGCCTTGTCACAATTACGATCCTGATATCTTTGGGGAGTGATAGTTTACCGGACATTACCCAACTATGGGGCATATGCTGCAGAAAGTAATGAAACTTTGTGAGTGAAATGGAGGTCTTGTAGATCAAACTATGGTTAAATGCTAGAAGCGTACTAAAGGCCTAGACCGGCTTAGGTGTATGTAATAAGACATGGGTTATCGTGCCCTCCTATTAACATAATTTAATTTAATCTTCCAATAATTTCCTTGGACCCACCCACGTGAGCGAGTGATAAATTGTGGGTTATCGAACGAGATTTGCTTACACCTAATGGCGTTTTCGTTTCTGCCAAAATGCTACCTCATGCTGAACTTCGTTGTTTATCATGTTCTTTCAAAAAGTGATACACTTACAAAGGGTATCGCGTTCTTTTCTAGACATGCTGCACTTAAAACTGGCAGAAAACATGCCCGATCCTGCATTCAACTTGAAACGGGGTGTAGATACTGCCCTTTTTGTCATCTCTGTTTTGTTGTTATACATTTTATGCAACTAAAAATTATTTATTATTCATTTATTTGCAATTATTTAAATGGAAAGAAATTTTATATTCAATGGTTTGGGAAAACGTTATGGTCTAATTGAAACCCTTGTACACTTATGACAAATCGTGTTCTTTTGTGATCGTTTAAAGTGTAACATTACTTAAGGGTGCTGGTAAACAGTAAAACATATCACATGTATGACAGGTAACATATTTGCTCAGAAAAGAAAACGCCATAAGTGTTCATGCAAAATCAAATGTATTGAATTATTACTAATGCGCAAGGATGCCTCTTCTTATCTGACGCTATGCTACATAGCGATTTTGCATTATCAGATCACGCACTGCGTTTAGTGCTTTTGGCACAACTACCGATTTAGGAAGGCCTTCAAAATTCGTTGGCGCTTTATCAGATACATCTTTTTTGGTGGTTTAATCTAAAGCGAAAGTTGTGTGAAATAATCCAACGAAAATCCTTTTCCTGAAATTTCTATTTGTTAGCCAAATTGATGTTATTAAAAGTTTTAAGCCACACAAATACTAATTGTAATCAAAACGTTGGGAGCACCTTATGCTACAGTATGACTGACTTTCTTATGGCGTTGCCAGATGTTAGCTATTGCCATTAGTGTTGCCAGTTTACGAAAAATAGTCATTACACTACTTATATATCATACATGAAACCCGCGTGCTCTTTTCAGCTCATGATCTAAAAATTTAAACCCTGCAAACGAATTTAAATTTGAAGAGTCAAATGCAAAGCTCAGCTGCCAACCGAACCAAAATGTTTTTACTGGTTGTTGTTTACAGTTTTCGGGACACAAACGAAACGGTAGCCAAATGTTTGTATTTAGAGTACTCTTGCTCCCACTAGCAAATTTCGACTTTAAACCGAGTTTGGCTTACAAGGCGAGCCATAAAATTTGTGAGCTATAAATAGCTTGTGCTCGCATTCTAAATAATAAGGTTGACAACGAGCAAATTAAATGAAATTGGGCTCACAAGCAGAGCTTTTTCCCACTTCTATACATTTTGTTGTTCGCAACACTTCTTCCTTCATCTTGCAACCCGAGCTATATGTTTGGTTATTCTGATTGAAGGTGCTGGTTTTTTCGTTCGTCTGTGCTCGATTTAAACTTGTTTCTTCTCTGATTCACACTGTGTAAATTACAAATACATAATTTGTATAATGCTGCATACTATTGGGCATTTTTCTAATTTATAGAGTTTGACTAAACTCAAAAATTATTATTCGCTATTATTATTATTATTAGGCCGATTCTAAGGTCTTCTTATACGATCCGACAATCGCACTTTTTATCGACATATTTTTTCGATTGCAATAACGATAGAGTGATTCAGTAATTTTTTATAGCGACAAGAAACGAAAGTTGCATCAAAACGCAAAATTGAGAGCATTTTGTAGAATAAAGAATACTTTTAAAAAATGAATACAAAATACATCGTATCGCTTTAAAACAACGCATAAAATATTGTCGCTTAAATTACGAAATTATTGCGATACAAACAACTTTAACCGACAACGAATATCGCTATAAATGTTACTGAATAGAAAATTCGATCAAATATCGTTATAATTATTTTAACGATACGATTATCGTAATAAAAGTTACTGAATTGCTGCTGAAATAAAATTTTTTCATTATTTATTTATTTAATTATAATTTACAAAGTAAACTTGCAAAGTATATATGCACAATATGGGCCGAGTAGCTGACACCATATGCGCAAGATTGTGTTAACAGAATATTTGTTGGTTCTGTGACTGACTGTTAACGTGAAAGTGGCAGCAACGTGGTTGGCAATGAAATTCCTCAAAATAAACGCTAACGATACGGTTAATTGACCAATCAATCAACAAGTGCGAGTGAGACGCAAACTCTTCGAGAGTCCAAACAACAAAAACAAGCCTGACCGCACTGAGGGAATAATTACGATGACGCTTAGAGCTGTTCTTTATTTAACCCAGAGCATTTGCATTTTAAACATTATGTGTAATGTTGCCAGATATTTTAGTTTTCCCTGCCATCTCACTGTATGCACTGCCGATATAAAAATTTTGTTAATAATAATGGGAAAATTATAAAACATTAATTTTGAATGCAAACTTATTTAACGTTCTAGATATTGAGGCTTATTCAAACAAAAAATATCATTTGTACTTTAATTCAAATTTTCATACAAATTTTTTTTTTAATATAGATATCAAGTACAAATTAATTTTTTTAATACAACAATTAGTAGTAATTTAAATTAGTATTTTCAAAGAACCGAATTAATTCTCTCTGTGATCGGAGTTAAACTCTGCGAAAAGCTCTGGTGTGCCAGCTTAAATCTTCTTAAATGCTTTATAGTTGCAATACATATCGTAGCTTCTATTTCTTACAATTGTTTAATTTGTTATCAAGTCAATCTTTAGAATTTAATAATTTATTTCACAAATGAATTTCCTAGAATTTCGCATTCATTTATAAATTGTAAAATAACAAACAAAATGAGAAATTTATTTGTATGTGTGCACAACGTTTGAAAACACATAATTATTCCTATTATAAGTCTTTATTAAGAATTTGAAAGTAAATTGTTAAATGTCATGAATGGCGGCATACAGTCTATTAGGGAACAAATTTACTAAGAATTCGTTAACTTTGTGCGCCATGAAATAGTCAAATGAGTTTTGTTTATGGCAACAGTTGTTGCCATTTTCTTTTATTTACTTTGAAATACAACAATGACACACCTCGAATGATTTTAGAAAAAAAATCAAGGCCAGCAGCAGGTCAGATTTTTAATAAGAACTTTGTTTATCAACCCAGCAAGAATGTTAGTCTACCGGTAAGCATGTTTGTTAGCGAAAGGTGGACAGCTATCGCTTAAGGTATAGACAGACTTGAAGAGACATTTGGAAAATAAACGTAACTATTACTTTTGCTCATGTTTAGTGTGATTTAACTTGATTTTTATATCACAAAATGAAACTACTTTTCCAGTAGCAAAATGCTACTTTTATAATTATAATAAAAAAAAATATTTTAATTAAAGGAATTGTAGAACTAAGCCTGTTTGTTGGTCACGTTTTGTTCGGCAAATCTTAGACAAATGTGACCGTACCTTTACCAAGCAGCTTCGACATTACAAAATGTTTCTAACTCGCTTGATCGTGTCTTTGCTGCGCTAGTGCCTTGTCTAGACTCATGTCTATAAGAGAGAAGCAATAACGAAAATTACTTGCAGTAGGGTTGCCTGTCAGGCTGATCCATCTGGAAAGGATTACATTATATTGCTTCGTAATGTCTATTTATAGAATTCATGTATGCCCAAAATATATCTTATTTTACAGCACTTGTGGAATAACTCACAATTGATGGGCATGATCGGATGTAATCGCTAAATTTAATTTAAGACTTAAAATATGTGTATAAGTATTTCCAAAAATGCGCACTTTGGCAGCTCTTTGATAAGCATTTGTTCCTGAAGCAGCAATGTATTGCTCCAACAGCTTTTAGTGCTGCTAAGTATTGAAGTTCTTTTGATGGGCTCCTACAAGCCACTTTAGCATTTCACGATGTCGAACGTTTTCGTTCGTTTGCATAA
>BGZK01004947.1:0-10717 GCA_005406025.1 Eumeta japonica | reverse complement strand
CTCAACATTTTTCATTTATATTTGAAGAACAATCATATATAATATAAGGCTTGATTTTTATATACATATGTATATGGTTTATGGAATATTTTATGTGTTCGAACTAAATAACATATATTTCTCATGTTTTTAAGGCAGCAATGGCGGACTTATATGTACACACAAACAAATTTTCTTGAGAAACAAATTAATATTTGTTTAATAAATTATTGAAGTATAATAATTTGTAGATTAAAATTGTTCAGGCTTAAGATCTTTTTTTAAATTATTTATTTTTCTCGATATTTCGCTAACAATTTTAATCTATTAATTAAAAAAGATCAAATAAACTATACATATAATAATTTGTTTTCAGTGTTCCCAGAAAATAACCGGAAAATTTCATTGCTAGTACAGGTTGATAAATATAAATCCAATGCTACAACCAATTCACCAATGGTGCTTGTACTGTTCTAGCAAAACCATTTCAATACATGCTTGGTGGATACAAAATGAGAGCAAAAACGCAGTAAAAAAAACTCTGCAATTCTTCCTTTGAATTTTAAGAAAATTTATAATTTTTCTTTGCGCTTTCAACTTTTAGGATCTTTGCTGGACAGTATTAATTTATTTTTATTCAAAAATATGTTTAACGGTTACAGACTGGCTACATAATCTCTAGGCTGTTAAATTATTTTACATTTTCCATCGATTTTAAGACGCCGCTTATTAACTCTAATTCGTCGCCGTTTCTAATATACAGCAGCTAAGATTTTCTTTGTGCAAAAACATTACAAGTATAAAAACACAAATTGAAATACATAAATCTAGGTAAAATATAGATTATTCAAATTCGTATATTATAAAGATAAAAGAAAAAAGATACAAATAAAAATATTCTGTTTATTCATGTAAAATTTAAAATATTTTATCTTTGGCTTGTCAGTGTTATCTGATTTGTATTAATAGAAACATTTGGCATAAAGCAAGAAAACACAAAAAATTTTTTTGGTCAAGTGCATAAATTTTTCTCAACACTATTTGCAACATTATCCTGAAAATGGCTTCGACTATGCAATTGGAATTCTCACAAGCAATGTCGGATTTCAAAACCATGTTTCCTGATATGGATGGGGATGTTATAGAGGCTGTGTTAAGAGCCAATCAAGGAGCTGTAGATGCTACGATTGATCAGCTGTTACAAATGTCCACAGATAACCAGGTAATTTAGAAATAGATTTCAACTTGATTTGAGGTATGCCTAAAATCTACAGCGTTTCTAATTTCAAATTTGAAGAATGAAAAACTTCGTAATGAATTAGATGGCGGTGCTTCACCAAAAAGAGTTTGATAAACTTGGGTGACAACGATATGATTGAAACTAAGTCGAAACAACAGCCTGCTACTGCTTAGCTAATAGATGTCTCCGATGAAGTGGATGGCATGTCTATTAAGGGACAAACCACAAGTGGTGAAAAATCTGCGCCAATGGCATCCGTTCTTCTGAATCTCAATACAAGTTCTCCTAATCACAGCACCGGAGCTTCTCCTAAAGTCAGGCCACCTCAAACACAAAGCAAAGCATCCACTCAAAATTCCAATACACCAAAAAGGACACAACGTTTACATCATGTCTCAAACAAACGATGGAATCCACCAATGCTTTTACCTTTGCCAACAGGATTTCTACGCTTAAATCCCATAAATACCGGCAGCAATACCATCGCTTTGCCTTATGATCCAAATCGAGAGTTTGATTTGCCCGACGAACAGTTTGCCATGATGCTTCAAAATGAAGAGTTTATGAATCAATTACGTTGGAATCAAGAGTTTATGAATGCTCTAGAAAAGGAACAATCTGGAAAAGGAAAGGGTGGTGAAGTTGATGCTGACTTTAAAGAGCGCCTTAAACATATGGGTAAAGTATCTCGTAAGAAATTCTTACAAATGGCCAGAGTTTTCACCTGGCAACGCAACAAAAATCAACTACAGCTAAACAAATTGATTGTTGCCATTAAAAGAAGAACCAAGCGATGATGAGGAACATCAGCATGGCAGAGTTGCAAATGCAGAACAATCTCATACACAAACACATTCTCAAACCAGCAGCGCAAGTAAGCTTTTGGAAGTAGTTATTCCCACTTGTAATTTCCAAGGTAAGCAATTCTTTTAATTACTTCAACGAAAACAACTAAAATATCCTCGTTATAAAAATTATAGCCAAATATATTTTGATTTGATAATTTTAATAAATTCGAAGAGTGTGTGATTATAGACTTTAAATTATTATTTTATATATAATTATTTTAGCTTAGTTTAAATTTAAGGCACAATTTTAAATAATAATAATTATCTCACCATGGCAAAGAAAATATTCAACGCTTCTTTAATTAAGCCATATATATTTTTCTTCTTATTCATACATATATTGTGCCGTATTATAATGTATTGTTATTAAATACTTATAACTATAGTTTAGACTAGAGAAAAATTGGACTATCTGCTTAAAATTAGTTTGACTTTGACTGTATCAAAACATATAAATAATTTTAAAGTTAACTATGTATAATGATTATGATGGTGTCATTTTGTACTATGGAATTATAGAAACGTTCTCGTTATAATTCGTAGTTGAAAAATTATTTTTCCTAAATTTAATTTTTATTCATTTGTGTTTAATGCCATTTATAATATATAAATTTTTTTAATTGGCATAATTTAGTTAGCATTTACTTTCTTTAAAAATATTACCGAATATTTTCAATTAAGCTGGCTTAATAACAACTACGTTTAATAAAATTCCCCATGAAATGCAATAAAAAGCAAATGAGCTTTAAAAATTTATACATTTCTTGTTATTAATTTATAAAAACATTAATCGCTTAATTTTGTATTTTGAATCTCATAAAAAGTATAATAAATTTAACAATATATTTTTGATTAAAATAATAAAAGTGAGCAATATAATGATATACATATTTTAATTAGAAATTTATTAATATTTCAGAAACCAAATGAAAAATATATACAAGCATACATATATACTTACCATCCATCAAATTCTGCAATATTTAATAATTCTATATATATTTCAATTTTTGTGTTTCAAATTGTACATTTTTCAAATGGTTGCATTTTGCAGTTATTTTTCAAATTATTGAAGTCAAATTGACTTCATACAAAATCATAAAAGGAATATTTGAAATCTTTTATTATATATAATTGGTGAAGACATGTTGCCTTTCGATTTGCCAATTTGTACATATAGTATTCGCTTTGTTGCCAAACCCATTAAAAGATGAACATATTTTAGAAATTGTTTCATAATTAACGGCACTAATCCAAAAAAAAAAAAAACATTTTGTTTCTCGATTTCTACAGCATTGCATGCACTGTCTTGAAGTCCCTTGAAGAAACGAACATTTTAGAAATTTAACTTAAAATTGGCAAAGTTTTTAGTAGCACAATCATAAATACTTTGATAACTACAATTTTTTATGCATTCATTATTTGGACAAATCCATAAAAATAAAATGTTAGAAAATCGGTTAATAGAACAATTCAAAAACTTTGTTTTCGATCAGGTATATTGTCCGTTTGATTTCTATAGTTTTTGTATCTATTCTTCTTATTAATAAACCCATTAAAAATCAAAAGCAAAACTTTAGAAATTTGCTTTAAATTTGGTCATTTGTGAACAGTTTTGAAAAAATATTTTGTTAATTCCATTACCAAAATTAATCATGTATCAAATTTAAAATTTTTTAAATCAATTCGAGTTATTCAAAACCTCTGTGTCCAAGGTTTCTACATGGTAAAACATTTAAAGATTTTTCTGAGCTTTCTAAGATGAGTTTCTCCTGTGAGAGACAGTAGGTGGCTGAAATCAGCCTAATATACACAAAAGTGCTATTGCTTTAGCTCAACCGACTGCCTGTATATCCTTTTTTAAGTTTTCTCTCCTGCCAGCGGCCTGTTCTATATAACATATTCAAATTTGAGATTTTCGGCCATATATTTCGTCCGTTTGGCTTCCACTTTTTAATTAAGCATTCATATTGTTTTATTTGAGAGTTAGAAGGGGCTTGAAAATGCAAACAAATTTTCGGATCATATTACTTATCAATATTTTGTAAACAATCGGTCCTATTACGTTGGCGTTTTGATTATCGTTTCTATATCGTTTTATTTAAAAGCTGTTTTTAAGTTTTATTTTTAATTTTTTTTTTTTTTTGAAATGAAATAGTGATGATATTGTACAATAGTATTATTAGTTTTAAAAGAAACATGCATCAATAAATGAAATATAACAACAGAGGCTTAGCTTGGCCATCTCTGGGGAAGAAAGTTGCTAATATTTTCTATTTATAGCTTTTAATTTGTTAGATAATATCTTTTTCTTTTAAAACTCGCAAGACTAGTCCTCAGCCATGCCTATCTTTTTGTTTTAATATACTATATTAAGAATGCAAGGTTAGAAGCTTAGAAATAAATCAGTTATGAAAATTATTACGGCATAAAACAACAACGGGTATAGGGTCGAAAAGTTTTTAAGAAAAGGACAAAAGCAGCAAAGTACATATAATTTCTCTTGTAAGCGTCATGGGCCTTGTTCAACCCGACAGCTGCTGTTGATAGCCAGACTTTGAAAATCAAGTCATTATTTTGCCGCGAAAACGTATCATGTAGCATGAAATTTCAAAAATTGTAAAACGCATAGAAATAATGAAAGAATAGAATCACCGCTCGTTAAAGGCTGCAAAATTATTTTAAAAATCATTTTCAAAGATTCTCTATTATGAGATGTATGGAATTTTGCTTAAGGAATTTGTCAACCGGGTTGTCCATCAGACAGAGTTTTTAATTATTAATTTTTCATAAATTTTAGTTAACCACTTAATTAACGATATATAATTCAAGTAAGCTTTAATTTTTTTATATTACTGTTAATGGTCCTGGTAATACAAAGCATAACATGTTTAAAGATATAGATAAAAAATAAAACAAGCGATGCAACATTTCGGTGTGATAGATTTTCGAAATGTTTCGCGAAATGTTGCCGAATGTTATCGTTGAAAACAAGCACTTAATTAAAGATGTTTTAATTTGATTTTTGAAATATAAAATACATAAAATATAAGCAACTAATAAATTCAAATTACATAAAATATGATAAAGTTATTATATTATTTGTGCCAGTTCCTCTAATTCGAACATGTTTGATCATTCGCATATAACATCTAATACAAAAACAAAATTTTGAAATTGTTGTTGTGTTAAATGTATTTATGCAAACGCTTGAAAGGGATTCGGAATAGAGGAACTGACAGTATTTATATTCATTCGACTTAAAATAATTGTTTTATTTTTAAATTTGTATACTATCTCCTGGTAGTATATATTTGCAAATACCAGATATTGTAATAAATATAGGAATGATTTTTTTTTTTTTTTAAACAAAATTAAACTCTATGATGCAATTAAACATTAATTACCAAAGAATCTTCTAAAAAGAAATATTCTTTAATTCAAAAATGATTTATTCGCTATTAATAATAAAGAAATATTCTTCTTAAAATAGTTTTTATTTTTTAAATAACATGTACTCTAACTAAATTTTAGGATTTAAGAAAAATAAAAATACATACAAACATGCTGATCCCTCTTAAAGAGCTTAGCAAACTTAAAAAAAAACTATTTGCAATAGTTTTGTAATTGATTAATGAGTAGGTATAATTTTGCTCTTTTAATCCATTACAAAACTGTCTTAACGAACCATAATAGGGGCTAATATAAATATAAAATATAAATAACTAATTAAACGTGAAAATAAATATAAACATGTTAAACTTATGAATGGTATTTCTATTTCTATTTATTGTTAATACTCTTAATAACAAGCGTCGTTCACTACACAAAATATTTTTTCTATAATTTAAGTAATTCCTTACAGATCTATTGAGCAAATTTCCTTAAGTATACGCACGATTAGTCTGTATGGAATGATATATAGCAGCGGCATGCCGTATCTAAACATTTGTCGTCGCATCCATCAGGCTGTTTGCAAACTGTAAAGGCCATCGACAATATTACTGAAAAATAATTTAATGGTAATCAGCGACCATGGCTTCAGAGAAATGTGATCAAAAGATCTTTGCTAATAAATTTAAAACGAATTTAAAATGGGTGGGTGCTACTCCGTATCAGAGGAAGATCAGTTAATGTTTACCGCATACAATCAAAGATATTGGCGACAAGACATTTGACGTTAATCTATCGCGCACGGAATCAGAACGGGTCTAAACTCATGGATCGAAATCTATCTTGAGAATTGGTGCTGACATTTAAATTTTCCACTATAAATGGATAAGCTACGCCATAAGAGAGTGCAAAGTGGATGCTAGATACGATATACGCAGTAAATATTCGAATTTATACTGACAGCAGTGTTGCAGTAGGTGCATTTGGTTGTCTATAAAATGTCTAAGTTGATTCTTGAATGTGAAATATCTCTCAAGTAGATAGTGATGCAAGCGAAACTGAAACATTTTGCATAGCAAGGCAAAGTAGCCCAAAATGACTCTGCACTCGCCTGCAGAAGCTGTACTCTAACGATTATGGGCTGCACAGGTACATTGTCAAATTTTGTTCCTCCCCGGAAGCAGTTTGAGTTATGTTGATTCTGTTGTCGGCATAGAGATACACCGATAACCAAATCTCAGGAGGGAAGGTCCGCGTGTCATGTCGTAGGATAGCATTCTGAGCACTGACCGAGGTTTATACAAGTTGCACAGGGACCCATGGTGACTCTGAGCAGAGGATTTGATCTGATGGTTAAGGAGTGTAAAATGGTTGGAGCGTGGTGGCATGTGAAGATGCGATGTCGACGGCTGGTATTTGATTCGAGGTTGGAACATACTGCTTCCAGCCACAGACTGCTTTGCGATGTTTTCTGAGGCAAACACCGCTACCGGACAAACTGCTCTCCTTGAATACACACTTGCTTCTCAGCAAGATGTCTGTGTGTAATCCCGGTATTGATGTAAAATAAAAATTTGCGATCTAAGCAAGAAGAAACGTGGTCCTAACGCACCCTGGATTTGGGCATCGTGACATCGTGAATTCACATTGCCACATTCGACTGCACACAAGTAGGTTAAAGCCTTCTCTATCGAAGGCCACAGGGTGAAAAAAGAAAGTGTTGAGTACTTTCTCTGCTCCAGCTGTATTTCATATGCGAAAGAAATATGTATCAAGATTTAACAATTACTGCACGGTTTTATGTCACCAGATGGATGCTTTTACTCTTACTATATTAATTTGCTAAACTTAATACATACATGTACGTACATAAACAAAAAATAAAATCTCATAGTGCAGAAACGTTTATGGCAAAACGCATTGTCATAATTTACACTGGACATATTATCCAAACATGTGCGTTTGTATGTCTGGGATTTTATTAGCACATAGTACAAATTTCAATTAATTTTTCCTTCTTTGAGCTTTTGTTTATTGAATTATGCGTTCCTTCCGTTCTAAAAGTCATATTCATATGTGTGTATGTATGTTCTCACCTACATTTGTACTACATTAGTACAACTCGTGCAAATTTGTCGTGTTGTGTTACCACAATTTGGTATACATATGTAATTTGTAAAATGTTTTACAAACTATTCTAAGAGAACTGTTTTGCTGGAGAACAAAGTGCCATAAGCAACTTCTGCTAAAACTTATTTAAAGTAAAACTTTATTAACGCTCATTAACTAGATTTTAAAATGGCATCGTTTGAAACAAAGTAGATTTTCAATTGAAGCCGATAACAAAAAAGCATTGTTTTCATTTAAAGTGAGTTGTTGTCATAATATTTGTATTTCTTTCTCTTGCGCCTGCACAGGTGTACACATTTCCGTTAAAAATATAAACAAACGATTAAACATGGACATCTTCCGCCTCAACAGTCAAACCAAACATACACACGTTTGTGAAGATTATCCCAGTAGTTTTGAATATTTAAGACAAGAAAAAATATTAATCTTGGCGCTTTATGAATTTATTTTTATTTTAACTCTCATTATTTGTTTAATAACATTTTATACTATTTGAGACTTGCAAAGGTAATTTAAGTACGCTGAATCCAGGCTGGTTAAACGCGATTTAGGTTGGCTCTTGTTTTTGAGACATTATCTTGTTTTATTTTTTTAAGTAAAGCTTTTATATCCTAAACCAAAATGGAGGATATATTCTGTCATTCCGTATATAAAGTAGTGAAATATTCCCCTGAGGCCCATGTCCGTCAGTCTGCGAAAAACACTATACAGTCGAGACACTTAAAATTTGGCAAAAATTAATGGCCTAAAATCGGACAAGGAGGAAAACGTATCCCTGAGCAGAACTAAGCTTCTAAATAACAGCATATATTTTACGGAATTTAGAGCCAGAAAATATCTGTCCATATACGAGTATAGTCGTGTATAGCAGAACCGATTTCTCAAGAAATTGGACCTGTAAGCGAACTAGAGCCTTTTTTAATTAAATAACGTCATTAAAATAAAAATATATATAACAAACACTTTTGACCTCAGTCCATGTATGTCTAGCCGATGTTTTAAGAAATCGGACTTGTAAGCAAGCAGAGTATTTTCGTGACTAAGTAAGTTTAGTAATTAAATCTGGTCATTAAAAATAAAATATAATTTGTTCTCAAGAATCGGACCCGTATGCGAACTAGATCAGTTTTTTTGGAAACAGCAATAAAACGACTGAAAAATTTTGTTTAGCACCGGTTCACATTTAGCCGAGATATAGCGGTTTAAAATATAATTTTTATTTACGTTTAAGTTTAATAAAACGATCCTATTTGTTGTTGTTTTTTTGTGCTAATACGGAATTCCTTGAATTTATAATTTTCCTTTTTTGCATTTCACTCAACGAACAATGAATTTTACATTACATAGCATCAGAATTGCTAGGTAATTTACAAAGCTTATACAAAATTGCCCACAAATTAAACATTTTTATTTTACTTTTATTTAATTAAGTTATGCATAAAGTAATAGAAAGACAATATAAAAAATTACAAATCTTTACAATGAAATTTGAAAATTGTTGAACGTGGTTTTACTTTTCTTTCTTATTTAATCTATGTTAGGTTATGCTAAGTTAGTAAGAGTAATATGATAGCCATGTCATACGACATACATACACTTAAGCCAGTGTAAGTTTGTTGTGTACTCCTTGGATTTAATCATAAAAATTTGAACCGTAGATATGCGGAAACTGTATCACTTACTAAGTTCCAAAAATATGTTCTACATTTTCTTTTCAAAGTATAAAATTTAGTCGCTCTGGCTGTATATATGTAAGCAGTTGAACAGATTCTCCAGCTCATAGTTACGACTTCATTTTGCATGAAATATGAAGTAAATGTTATCATTCTACTTAATACATCTAGTTGCTTATGTTATACGATACGTGCGGTGGCATTGCAAGCCACTGCCTTATTTGACCAAACCCTCAAATTTACCTCACATTTTTATATATATATATAGTAAAATTGCAGGCCACTGCTTCATTTAACAAAATTGACTTAAATCCCAAAAATGAATTTTCCCATGATACAAAGTTAATTCAGAGTTCCAGCTTATTACATTTCGTTCGTTGTGTTTTTATTTTATATTCCGTATAGTCGCATTGTATGTCACTGTCTTTTTGACCAAGCCCCGGGACATATGCATGTCACAAAATTGCTTTTGCATACCTAAAACAAAGTAAGTTTAAATCTTCTACTTTTTATACTATATTAGACGGGTCGTTATTTTTATTATATAGTGACGTTGCAGGTCGCTACATCCTTCGGTCACAGTGTCAAAAAATATATTTTTATACGAAACGAAATTAGTTTGGACATTGTGTTTATTATATTTTGTTGGTTTTGTCCTTGTTGTGTATTACATATAGTGGCATTGCAGGCCACTTCATATCAGTAGTCTGGCAAAAATACAAAATACATGAAATTAGTTTGGATATTGTGTTTATTATATGTAGTTGGTTATGTCCTTGTTTTGTATTACATATAGTGCCGTTGCAGGCCGCTACATTCATTGATCACAGTACCCAAAAATACAAAATATACGAAATTAATTCGGATATTGTGTTTATTATATTCATGTATGTAGTTGATTATTCCTTTATTTTTTATTGCTGATAGTGGCATTGCAGGCCGCTACATCAATTGGTCACATTACCCAAAGAGATAAAATACATGAAATTAATTTGGATATTGTGTTTATTATATTTATGTAGTTGATTATTTCTTTATTTTTTATTGCAGATAGTGGCATTGCAGATGGCTGCCTTTTTATCCAAATTCGCCCAAAGGCCCAAAATAGCCTTTACGTACCTTAAAAAAAAGTTAGTTCAGATATTCTTCTTGTTATACTAAGCCGGATATGTCGGCAATTTTATTATATAGTGGCATTGCAGGCCGCTACATCATCATTTGGTCATTGTGGGTAAAATCCCAGCTCATGTAAATGCCCAATAATGCATTATGTGCTTTCATCACATGCTTTGTTAAAAAAATAATAAAACCGATATCATTGCAACCCAGAATCTGCCATTAGTTATCGTTCAGTTGTGAAAACGGCCCTACCCGATTAAAAATAAAAATATTTATCACTCCATTTAATTTCAAAAGCAGCAGTTTACATTAAATACACATATGTATGTACTTAT
>BGZK01004946.1:0-10725 GCA_005406025.1 Eumeta japonica | reverse complement strand
AATTGTGAATATGCCTTGTTTCATTTAATTCGGCTAAAGTTTCACAGCGAAATTCTGATGTATTTCCATCAAGGCGGCTAAGACTAGGTAGCTATTGGCTGACTATTATTCAACACAAACCCGAAAATAATGTCTTCAAGATGTTGAAATATGTTTGTTCTTTTCTACCAAAAAATAAATAAATAAATATTTTCTTGATACCTGATATATGTAAATGCAAATGAATAAAAGAAAATTAACTTCCACAATATTTAATTTCATTAACATACATGTATGTATAATGTGGTAGTATATAGTTAAGTAAATCAGTGTCCTACTATACGCTATATTTATAAAATTTTATGTGCTGGTATACTATTTGGTAGAGAATTATATATGTTCACATTTAAAACTTAAACATGTTTAAGCAACTTTTTAAACACTGTTAAACAACACCGGTCACACTATAATTTGTTGTGTTAGCTTTGACATATTGTAATATTTTTTAACAAGCGCACGAAAATTAAAAAGTTTTGTAAATAAAAAATGGATAAGAAAGAAATTATAAGAATTTGTGGATTTTATTTAAATGATGTTAACACTGCCATCACAAATCTTGAAAATATATCTAAAGAAACCAAAAAAGAATTTTATGAAAACGTTGCGCTGTAATAAAAATATAATTATTTTAGGAAGGAACAAATAAAGCTCTTATTGTTGATGTAGAGGAATCAAATAAATTCATTGTGGCAGTGACAATCAAAATTAAATGTTCGACTGCAAATATCTGAAGACACTCCCGAACCGTCCTTTTGTGTTTTAATTGTGTTTAAAATTTTAAACATGCAAATATATGGAAACACGAAGATTAACGTGTCTTACTGCTAAACACAAAATGGTGTTTAAACACGATAGCGTGAATTTAAGTATTACATATCATTGTATGTATTAAACGTAAAATAAGGAAAAACCTACAGGGGAATAGGGAGAGCACCGTGTTCAGTTGTGATCGAACAATCAAAGTAAAGTGTCTTTTATTAGGAGTCGCGTACCAAATGCATAAGTAAATATATTTTTATTAAAAAGTAACCCTTTTTATTTTAAATTGCCTTTTTCCAACCCTTTTTGAAAAATACTCCTTTTATGAGATCATTTAAATGTAAAGCGAATAGCAGTAGTTCTAGGCCACTTTCCTGTGGCACTCAATGACCCACAGATCCAATAGAACTATTTCCTTTGTTGATCTGCACAAATAGTTTCCTTCTTTTTTCCTTTTTTCTTAAAATAACTCTTCAAAATTATTTATTCTATACAATGGAAGTTTTTAGCAAAATATGATGATTAACATGATCAAAAGCTTAAGAAAACTCAAAGAATGTGTCGAACAACGTTCAAGATGGAATCCTCTACACCACATCCTTTCTTGAAACCAAACTAAAATATATGTACATAAAAGCACTTCCCTTCAATATAAAATAATAATTTATTAATCATGATCTTCTAATTTATCAAAGATAATCTTCTAATCAACAAATCGGGTTAAATTGACGTAAGTAACACTTTTGTTGAAAATTTTACCCAAATTGGTTTTCAATCTCTTCAATACATTCTTTTATTCCCTTTGATAGTAGCAATGACTTCAGTGATATCATCATTGCTAATTCGGTTCAAATTAGAAATTCATTATTACTTTAATGAATCAAATGAATCATACCTCTCTGTATTTTAATCTCTCTTTAGATTCTTGATTGATGTTATAAGGTAATTATCAACCATTTAAACTTAGCACAACAACTGAGTGTGGTGATAATAAACCTTTCAACGTTGTAATTATCACTACATTCTTAGTTAGCTTTGTATATATATTTTCTCTTAAGAAAGGTAGGTAAAACACGTAATTACGGAAACACATAATGCTGTTATAAAAGTAAATAAAACTTTTCATTTTTTTACAAAAGTAATAAATGTGCCGAACTGTCATTTTACTGGTATTTTTTATTTATGAATTTAAGCCTTTATTAGGTGCTTACAGCACAGTAAGGGCCATTATTACAACTTACTAATAGTTATCAGTAGAATTTTGTCAGCCATATATCTCAATGAGATTTAATGATTTCAAGATTTAAATTCATTTGAATTATAGATCTTTGTATACTCAAGAATCACAGTCATGTTTTAGGTGTCAAATTATTTTGTCGGCCGCATATTTCACTGAGATTTCACAATTTGACACCAGAAATATGATTGTGATTCTTGAGTATACAAAAATCTTCAAATCAAACGAATTTATATCTTTAAATCATTAGTTCACTGAATATATGGCTGTCCACTAATAGCTATCAGTAAGTTGTAATAATGGCCATAAATTTCAAAGATAGTTATTACACCTTATAATTTCTAATATGAATTTTTTCTTTTTACTATTCCGAAATTTCAAAATTTTGTTGCTATATCAAATGTACATATGTACGTACTCGTATGTGAACAAACGAACACCTTAAAATATTACCAATAAATGTTTTACATAATATGTATTAGGGAACAACTTTTCTACATTCTTTTAATACATAACTGATATCTTGTTAGACTAGTAAAATAAAACCATATTTGATAAATTGCTAAATTCATATCGACTTGTACTACGGCCTCAACAGGAGCTGCGTGGGTGATTATTTGCTTTACAAGAAACTTTGAATTCAAATCTTTTCTCGTAAAGTGGACCAAGACTTATTTCGCTACGTAAATGTTCTTCCACGCTAATAGTTTTTACGTTGAAATCAATTAAATTGTCATCACGATACCAATTGATTTTGGGCATAGGTTTACCTGGAAAAATATAATTCGAATAAATATTATGATAATTCATCGGAAAAGTTGTGTTAAGTGTAGTGTATATTTATTTACAATTGTCCACATTATATGTGTTTGACTATGAATATTTATTGTCTGCTAAAGGAGGCGGAGTTCTACGCCCCCAAAACCGGCTACCACGTGTTTGTAAAAAATTCCACAGCATGTCAAACTTATAGTTTTGGACCAACAGCTTTAAAAAAAATGTGCAACATTGATGGATTTTTATTTTCAGGTTAGGAGATATACGCCAAATACTATTGAAATTTTCAAATTTTTCCTGTTCTGGCCCACTGTTTCGCTAATAACAAAGGCAAAACTAGTCGGATTTACAAAATCTTTCCTGTTCCATATTTAAAACAAAATTTCCAATCATGCAAAGAAAAATTAGTTTGAAAAAGTTACCCAGTGAAAAGTTATACACAGTTTAAGTTCAAATTCCTAAAAATTCCCCGTTTTTTGTCGGAAAAAGTACGTTTATTATTTCATAAGTATAAAAAACTTTGCAAGAACATCTACGCTATATTTATATTTATTTGAAAGAATATACTATGTTGTATAATACAGCAGTAAAATTAAAAATTCTTCTTCTTTAAGAAAGCAGAGTGTTGCCAATTAAGGGAATTTTATACCAAGTTCTCGGTTTATGGCGTTTTTTCTCAAATCCCAAAGCTAGAAACTAAAATCTTTTATACCATCGTAAGACTTGCTATGTTTTTAAGAATCCACCATACTTTCAGCTGCACCTTGCGAAAATACAAACAATACAGCAAAAATAGTAAAAATCCCATTTTGGGATTTTAGAAATTTTTTGGAATATCTCTATTTTAAGAAATGAATCTTAAAGTATTTTATATTTTTCTTATTAACTACGATATTTTCTACGTAAATTAAAATTTTTAAGGAGAAAGTATGCACAAATAAAAATTTTATAGCATAAGAAAAGCGCTGAATACTAAAACACCGCATTTTTTAACTTTTTCTGGGAATTTCAGGATTCTAAAAAATAAATCTCACCGGTTTTAACTTTTATCTATTAATTACGTTATTCTCTACCCAAATGCGGTGGCTTTGGAGAAAATCTTCGTATATAAAGATTTTGTGGTATAAGAAGGTACATACATATATTCGCTCCTTTTCCAAGAATTGTTCTGTTTAAGACGGCCAGTGCCTTCTCAGTATTACTATTTAAAAAGACCCTATATTTATTGCAAGCATTCAAGTAATTTAAACAATTAATATGTTTGAATTACAACAGGTAGCTGCGCTATGAGACCGTTGTAAACGTGTGGCATTGATGGGTTAGTTGTATGCAGCTAATCTGATAACTGATAGAGATGGCGATCACATTAGTTTATAGAAATTTATGTTGCCTTTTATTTGAGCACACAGAAATTCAATTCGAGGATAAAGTTAAAGTTATTATACAGTTTATTGAAAATACGTGCAGTAATAAGCTGAAAAATGAAGAAAACCTTAAAATACAAAACTTTGTAAAAAACTTTGAGCTAAAATGGAAAACTGTGAAGAGATGCAAGGCAAAATTCCTAAGTAAATATTCCGATTGGTTGGATAATAAAATGGAACTAAACATTTCCACGTCTGCTGTTGGGGCTCCATGTAAGGAATATGAGGATTTGAGCCAAAGATCAAAGAAAAAAGATTGTCAAATACTATTCTATCTGTGTCCACTGAAGAGATTTCGGATACATACAAAGCAATGCTTAAAACAAAGGGCAACCTTCAGATGCTGTGAAAATTGCTAGTGTTTTGCCAAGTGCATCCCCTAGACGGCTTAAGCGAATTGTTAAAAGCATTCCGACACCTACATCTGAATCAGTTTTTACCGAGGAAGAAGCAATTGCTCTGATGTTGCAGCTGGAATTAACTCGTGATAAATATATCACATTGAGTATATCAAGATTAAAAGTTTTGCCGTCATACGACGCACTGCAGGAAAAGAAGAAAGTATTATACCCTCACCCATTGAAGTCGATGAACATAAAGTAATCGGATGGTGTCACTTTTAACAAAAGAGCAGTTGAAACAAATTAATAACAGCAATTTGCAGTTAATTTGTAAATGGGGATGTGATGGCTCGTCATTGCTTTCAGAGTATAAGCAAGTTACCACAGGTCAATCACTTGAACGTAAAAGTGTATTCATGGCTTCATTAGTCCCTTTAAGAATTCGTAAATATGCCGATAGTAACAGTCCATCAACAAGCTTTGAAGATGTCTGGATCAACCTAACTCCAGGATCGAAATTTTTGTAGACCAATTAGCTTCGAATACAAAAAGGAAACGAAAACTTCAACACAAGATTTAGTTAATTTTATTCAATCCGAAATAAAAAGTGCAGAGCCTATTTCAATTGCTATTGATAATTATTGCTTCAATGTTTCTTTCGAGATGAAATTAACCATGATTGATGGAAAAGTTAGTAATGCAATAACGGGCACAGCATCAAATTGGCATTGTTCCATATGTGGAAAAAAGAAATCACAGTTTTCGACTTCATCTAAGGAGAGAACAGTAAATGAAGAAGTTCTCAAATTTGGAATCTCTCCTCTCCATGCCCGAATACGCTTTTTGGAATACTTTCTGCATCTGGCATATGATCTTAAGTATAGGAGTTTGCCCGATAATGCAAAAAGATCTGCTTGCAAAAACAAAGAACTGATTGAAATGAGAGCAAGTGAAAAGCAGAGAATTCAAAAAGATTTCAAACAACAGACAGGATTAAATATTGATCAGCCACTTGTAGGATATGGCAGTACAAATGATGGAAATACAGCTCGAAGATTTTTAAATATTATGAAGAAACATCAAAAATTACTGGAATAAACTCAAATTTATTGCAAAAAATCAGTACTATTTTAATGGCAGTCAACAGTAAACATCAAATAAATACAACAAAGTTCGGAGAGTATTGCGAACAGGTATCAAGACTATTGTCAACTCTATATCCGTGGAAAGAAATGACACCAACAGTACACAAAGTTCTATGCCATGGAAAGGAAATAATGGAAAATAATATTCTGCCCCTAGGAGAACTTACAGAAGAACCTCAAGAGTCCAGAAATCGGGACTTTAAGCATGTTCAACAGTGTGGGTCCAGAAAGTGTTCTTTAAAGTCCCAAAATGAAGACATTTTTAATTATCTTATATTGTCGTCTGATCCCGTATTATCATCAATAAGAAAACGGTGGATTTGCTACAGAAATTTAACGTTTGATAATAGTGGCGAATACAAAGATTTGCTATATCTCTTAGATTTAGAGGAATGTTATTCCGATTATTTTACTAAGCTAGGCTAATCAAGTATGTAGATACATATGTTGATCTTAGTAGATATAACTGAATAAAAAATATGACATATGTACTTATGTCCCCATAAATTATTTTTTGATATTAGCAGGTAAACAGTTGCAGCTGCATGCAACTAACTCCACCAATGCACGTCCTATTCACAATATCTATCAGATTGTTGGTTAATTTATCACAGTATCAATTATAAATTCACATAGTTTTGTTAGTAAATTTAATTAAATTACATAAAAAACAATTAAATTTTCAACCACTTCTCACAACAAAAAACGTGTTTTTCAGTTTGTTTTGATTTGCGTATGCGGAATTAACTGTATGCTGAATTTAGCATTTTCATCAATCACTTTAAAATCTCTTTTCTACTTTGTGGTAACTGATTTCAAAATGGCAAGCGATCCGAAGCTAGAAATTGGGCAGCAGCAGCAAAACCAATCAACAATAAAGGCAGAATTAGTAAGTGTAAATAGAGGAGTTCTAGAATAAGGGGGTGATTTTAGTAACACAGTCTGAAAATGGTTCATTAGCAGCCAGTAGTATAGAATGTAAAAAGTTGTTAATAAATTAAATAAATAGAATAAATAAAAAGCCGGCCATGCACCAGCCTAACCAGCGGGTCCCTGAATGGATAAATATAATAATAAATAATCACAATTATCCGAAGATACAGAAATACCGAAGTTCTTATTTTGTTCCTATTGTTATCCTCTTAAAATAAATGATTTTCAAAAAATTTCCAATATCTAGTTTTCCATGTTTTATTCCTTAAAACTCAACATTTTACAAAAAGTGCCAGACACCTGTCCAATGATTTTTACAGGTTTTTCGGGTATTTTTATATGTTTGTAATATCTATATTAAGGCTGGAGATACTAATTTTCCGAATTTACCCTTTTTACCCCCTTCCGGTCTGAATTTCGAAAAATCCCGTCTTAGTGGATCTATGCACATACATGTTAGTAGAGCAACCTATGTATGTACGAAATTTCAAAACATTCTAACTTTAGCCATTTGGGCTGGGCTTTTATTACCGAGTCAGTCACATTGCAGTTTTATATAATCAATTATTTTTCAAAAAATTAAAAACAGTTGAAATTGTCGCTCTGAGATGAAATAATATCATACAAGTACAACAAAGTGATAAGAAATGGAAGTGATTGGTACAAATTAAATATAGGCAGAAAGTAAATCAAAAGTAACATCAACATGAAAGAATTTATCGTTTCAACGGTATGAACAAATTAATAATGAAAGGAATATCAGGTGTCACTGTTGCTGTTGTAGCTAATACACTTAAAATGCCAGCACAACAAAACAGTTGCCGCTGTGGGAATAAATATATATTTTTAGGGAAAATCACATTTCAATCATATTTTCCCTGAACGTTCCCATAGTGTTAATTAAAAACATTTAGAAAAAATAGTCTAGTATATTCTCAAAAGTAGCATATAAGCTGAAGTAATTTTAAGTTAATTTTTAATCTGGATCTTTATTAACATTCAAATAACTAATAAATAATAATTAATATATATATATATATATATATATATATATATATATATATATATATATATATATATATATATATATATATATATATATATATATATATATATATATATATATATATATTTAATAACAGTATCGTTGTATGGGGCGAAAAAATAACCACACGGACTTCATTATGTGATAAATAATCAAAAAAAAAAACTCGCCATGGTAATGTTTCTGCAAAACGATCCTTTTCTCAGGCTCATATCTTGCAAACCGGAATCGGAGTTTCGATCTACTTTCTGAAGCAAAAACGTAGCCCACATCATCTTCGAGGTCAAAACCTCAAAAAATCGATCTTTCCACCTTTTTCCCCTGTTTAGGCACATAGGTAACAATTCGTTCAAAATTCAAGGATACAATTTACTGCAAAAATGTATCTTAGATCTTAATAAGCAACTTTTTAGAATATATGAACTTTCTAGGTATCCACAAAGTTGAAAATATCCGAAAATTTGCTCATTCTAATGCTGTTTTATTTATTTCAACAGAGAAACACCTTGCTATAATGATACAAAAGTAATACAAAAGTTTGTGTTATGTTTATAACATTGATGGCCTTGAACTTGTAAAACGCACTCTTTTAGTCGTCATCCGACACTGATTCAGAACTTATGGTGTCCAGAGGCACGTTGCTTTCAAACTCCCTCCATCATCAGCTTTTTCCTCTTCGATTACTTTATTAACATCCAACAAGTTAATATTGTGACTCCAACAACATACCTAAAATGAATTGGAAAACAAATCAAAAGAATGCCACGCATTGCTTCAATAAAATGTATATTACCTCTGCAAGCAACTTGTCGAAATTTTTGCCATTGTACCGTTTTCCATGGACTTTGTGATTTGGTGAAACCGTTCTCCTTGCTCATCGGATTCGGTAGGGAGTTGTTTGATAAAATCGCAAAAATGAAACGAAAGAATGCAGTTTTAATGTCATCGATGTGACGATTTTCTCAATACAGCATTTCTTTCACCCATTCTTTTACTTTAGGTTCCGCGTCTCGATCCCCTCCCAAGACTCAGGTCCATACATGCTGAAGGAAAATCCATCCCGTTGAATGATTTTCATCAAGCAATGAATAAAAGTTGTTCCTGAATAGCTTTCTAATGTCAGGGCCATTTGAAGACAAAAATAAATACAGGAAAAAATCTTAACATATTGTAAACAGTACAATTACGTTACCAAAAAATAGTTTTAAATTTACTACAATACCTTTTTAATTTCGTCATCGCTACGGTTTGGGCAAATACTTTTCAATTAGTCGAATACGTTTGGACAATTTTCAAAGGGACCTTCGATGAATTTTCTAACAATTCCTAATTTTATGCGGGCAGCGGCAGCAAGATGTCTTGAGTATTGTCTATTAAAGGAACATTCTTCAGTCTATGTTGTTTCATTTGTTCCTCCACACCTCCTCTTGGTCTCGCCGAATTACACTGGAATTGATTCAAAGGTGAGCTCAAATCCCAATTGCAAAGAAAACAAAACATTTTTGGAAATCCGCAGTTATCTATGATCCCTTGCAAAATATTGGTGACCTTCAAATCAGAGCAAATCTTCCATTTATTTTCAATGTATTTGATTTTATTCATTATATCTCTCAATATTTCCTAGCTTTCATTCATGTTAATTCCTATTGTTAGCGGAATGGAAGATTTTCGGTCTGACACATGTAACAACACCGCTTTCAATCATGAGAACTATCAATAAATAATCTCCATCCACTACAGATGTAGCTCATTCCCATTTTTATCACCAAAGTTTTTATATCGTTGCAGTAAGCGAACGAATTGACAACCTTTAAAGTGTGGAGGTCCTTAAATTCAGCTTAACTTTAGCATGTGTGAGGTTTTTTACTTTAAAAACGCTGTCAAAAATACGGTCGCTGCGATAGTCCCAATATGGCCAAAATAAAATTTTTTTCCATTTGTGTTATTAGTTATGGTGCATCTCTTCCCTCTTGGGGCGGGCTCATAATTGGTATCAAGTGGATTTCATTAGTAACCACTTGCTCCAGTCGTTCCTGCATATTCTGTGCTACGATATTTAGTTGGCGGTACAAGATCTTCAGGCGCAAACACTGGTAGTGCGACTGTGTTACCGTTAATTTATATTTTGTTCTTCCCAGAATGTCGATTAGGATGCTTAAACCAGTTTACCGGCTTACAATACTTTTGTAATAATTTTGTAATATTTTTGCTTCCACTCAACCATGCAATTAGATTGTTGTAACATTGACGTAATGTGTGTGTAATTTTCGCCGGTCAAGTCCACTTCGTCGAAAAACAAAATATATGCTCTTTTGCACTCACTTGTTTAAAGATTCTTTCCGTTTTGGAATTTTGTACAACTTCTTTTCTGGTTTGATAACTGCAAACGTGGCACAATAAGTCAATTTATTTGCACTGCATATTGAAAATGCTAGTTGCCATTGTTGTGTGTGAATTATTCCGTATCACTTTATAACCTTCACTGTTGAGGTCTCGTAACGCTGTACTGTGTATTGCTTCGACGTGAGCGTCGTGCCGCTTTTATGGTGAGTGCTGCGTATCTTAATGTGTGTGCTTCTTTGCTGGTACATCTTTATAGATGATTGCTTCGTTGAATTTTTGCTACCTGTGCATTTGGGATTTCCAAGTTCAAGGCCATTAGCGTTATAAACAAAACACAAACATTTTTTATTACTTCTGTATTATAGGGCATAGTGTTTCAGTATTGAAATAAATGAAACAGTAATAACAAATTTTAAAATTTTTCAAAATTAACAAATTTTCGGAAATTTTCAACTTTATGGCTACCTTAATGGTGTTAGAATCATTCCTTGATGTTGGTATGATCTAAGAAACTATTTATTTAGATCTTAAGTACATTTTTGTAGTTGATTGTTTCTTTGAATTTTGAAGGTAAAAAAATCGATTTTTATCTCTTACAATTTTGACCTTGAAATGAAGTTTCTTGATTTTATATGTTCTGAATTTTTGTTCTTTAGAACAACGACTACAACAGTGCTTCAAA
>BGZK01004945.1:0-10726 GCA_005406025.1 Eumeta japonica | reverse complement strand
TTCAATAAGAAATTTCGTGCTATTTTTTTTAGGAAACATAACTTGGAAGGCAAAACCGATATTATTCGTTTTTGCATAAAACAGTGTTTACAGTTAACAACAAACGTTATTAAATTTTTTTAAAGGAGTTGCCTGCAGCGGAATAATATCATCACTGTTAAGCAAATCTAACCTATTGCCATTTACTTGATTTCTATTTTAATTTAAATTTTTCCATCCCACTGTGCGCAGCTGTATGTTACAATGACCATAGAATTGAAATCCATTCGTAGTAATTGTCAATGAGTTTTTTTTCTAATGCAGAAATAATTGGTTGTTGGCTTTTAGTTCGCAATCCAATAATGCAATTAATTTTGTGTGTGAGTGTAAAATATGATTGTTTTGGTGTCGTTTTTCGTTTTGTGTGTTAAAAAAACCAACCTAAATGCCGGAAAAATCATAAACAATTGTTAATAAAATTAACAACGTACATATGCACATTCAATATTTTCCTATAAACAAAGTCATATCAAACAATTTTATGGTTGCAAAGAAAAATCAAAACTGTACAAATCAACTGTGAGACTTTTAATGAACCGAGACAAGGATTTATTTAAGTATTTGGTGCCACACATACAGATACAAATTCCTGGCTGGTTGTGTTATAATAATATCGGATTAATAAGAAATTTTGTAACTAAAATGATTGCTTTACGTGATTGGTTTTGTCACATGGGACATATAAGAAACAATATAATGAATTACATATAATTTTTTAAAATATTTTTGTACTTGGTTGCTGCTATATGTGACTAGATAATTAAATTAAAGGAGTCCAATTAATATAGTCACTGAAGTTTCATTTTAATTCATTTAGTTCTAAGGAAAAACAAATTTTAGTCATAAATTTCTTTTTATTTGTGTCATAAGTAGGGCTTATATCATACCACTCCCATCAACGTAACATAGAATAATCTAACCTAACTGGTGCCAAATTTGTTTAAAATTCAAAATTTAATTAATCAAGACTTATTAGTATATCGGCTGTGTGTCGCTTAATTTAACTAAAGTTGAAAGTGATATAAATAAATATAGCACACATTTTTTTTGCCATTACATCTTTTGCTGTTTTATCGTTCACAAATATTGATCAAATTTATGTGGTATGAAAAATATTTAATTCTTTGCCAAAAAAACATTTAAATTTAGCTTGGAAAGTAAAAGAAAAATCATTTATTGTGTAATACACTGAATCGAAAGGTACATAAAGTGAATGAAAAAAGCATTGATTCAACGAATTTTTTCATTGTTTTCATCTAGAAACAGATTCATTGAATTCAACGTGTGCCAATCATTGACTAGTTGAATTTAATGTAACAGTTCGTTAAAGTTAAAACAGTTCGTATATTCATTGAAATTAACTATTGATTTTAATGAATCCAATCCTTGACTCAATGTGCAAGTTCATTAAAATTAATGAATCATTGATTTAATCTTATTCGTTGAATTTCAGAACTTTTTCGTTGATCAATGTGATTGATTTCAATGAACCTATTCATTAATTTTTCTTTATTTACCTTTAATTTTAATGTACTCGTTCATTGATTTTATTGAACTTATTCCTTTATTCAATGAACCTATGACATTGAATATTTCATTATTAATGAACGAAAAATAGATTTATTTTAGGTATTAAAAATCCATAAAGGCACCATATTAATTTTGCAGCAGCATTCTAAAAATTAAAGAAAAAAATTAATGTAAATTTATTTTGAAAAATAATTAAATTTTGAAGCTCACTCACTTTTTAGCTGTGACATACACACTTACTATTCAAGCAATAATGTTGATGTGTTTTACTTATTATTTGATTTGTTGGTGTTATACTATATCCCGTCAAAAAGAAACAACGAAATGAAATGAGGAAAAAAGTTAGAATTAATGTAGTGTTTCCATAAAACAATGTTTTCGTTCGTTGAGTAACATTTTTTTAATTTTTTAACATAAAATCAATATACCATTACTTAAATTCAATGTAATAGATCATTGAAACAATTTTAACTTTCATAAAATTTTGTGTTTGTATCAATTTTATTTATGAAACAATGAATGTATTCATAAAATTCAATGTATTATACGTTGAACCAAAACACCGATTCATTATTTTTCAACGACTGAAACCAATGAAAACCAACACTTACATACAATTTTATGTTGAATTTCAATGAATTTCTGTCTTGAATCAACGTATGGTACATTGAATATGAGAAAATTTTAATGAATTCCAAACCAGTGAACGCCAGTTCGTTGAATTTAAGTAAAATTGTATTTTCAGTGTGTGTTTCTATTTTATACAATAAGAACACAGATATATGTGTAAATGTTCAAAATCAGTCTGTGTACTTTTCCTTTAGCTGATTGAAAGAGAAGAATATATTTTCGGTCTCTGTGACTGGTTTAAGGTGGTCAGTGTTATCGGGCACAAATAATTTATTGAAATAAATTTCAAAAATTATATTGCGTAAACAAATTCATGAGCAAATCTTTTGAGTGATATGTTCGGGCAAAACTACTACGAATTTTTAAAATTTCATTGCTTAAATCTTTTCCAACGATTTAGTTTCGGCTCTATTCTTTTATAATTACTTAGTAGTTGGCAACGCTGGTGTTACTTCAGACAACGACTGTAACTAAAAAGTAGTTAAATTGCATCTTTCAGGCAGTCGCAGCTGATGACAAGTTTCGCTTGTACACAATTATCGCAAACCCTGTTGCTGAATTATTAAATATGAGTACGCAAACATGTGCTTGCATGCCAAATAAACTTAAGGTATTACAATTATTCAAACAGTTAATATATTGCTCTTTCTTGATGTCATAAATAAACGATGACCGGTACAATGATGGCATGCATGTACATGCATATTTGTATGCAAGTTTTTGTTCTGCCTTCTTTTACAAATTGCAACAAACAATGAAAATGACTGCGACCTGAATCTTGCATAAAATATTCTATTTATTTCTTGGTATTATTACCGCCTTCATTTTCGACTTACGTCAGTTTAAATTATTGGTTACCTTTAATGTTAATTGTTGCTCACTTAAAAAAGCTAAACAAAAACCATGTATATTGAAGACATGTTTATGCATGCACAAGTTTCTAGAGGGCTAAAACGAACACTTTGACGCAAACATAATTTTGTATTTATTTTAGTTAATTACCAGATTTTGTTTTATTTATTTAATTAAACAATATTTAGATTTACTTGTGCTATGTAGCAAATTTAACAGGTATCATATAGAAATTTATATCCGATTTTTCAGAATGGCCACTAAAAACATGTGTATCTCTGTCCCTGAGTCTGGATTAAATCACAACTTATTGATGAATCATGATAAACATGAATTTAGTTTTAATTCCAATAAATTGGCACAAATAAAGGTTTATGTTGACATTTGAGGTTATGATCATACAATTTCTATACGCCTTTTCTTCATATCAAATAAAATTGGCTATGATAACTGATTTAAACATGACTTGTTACGTAATTTATAAAACCAGTTTTGAGCTTTCAAATGAGCTTAGTTCTAGAAGCTAGATTTACTAATACGTAGCATAAATAATGAGCAAACTCAGAATGTGAGGTTATGAACCAAAAACTTTTGTCATGTCTTCTTGTTGGTATCAAAAATGTTGCCACTGAAGCCGTATTACAAAAATACTCATTATGTAGTCTCTAATACCTGCTATATGTCCATAACAGAGCTTAGTTCTAAATTAAATAAGTAGCGGAATCTGCTCGAAATTTGAGGTTATGCATTAGAAATGTTTAATAATTTTTCTTCTTGGTATCACAAGAGTTTCATTTGAGGACCTTATTATATAACATCGAATATTATCTTTGCGCTCATAAGCGAACTTGGTTTTTAACACATTTAGTGGAGCGAATAAAGTTTTAGCTAGGAATTTGAGATTCTTCTTCTTAATATTGCTAAAGTTCTACTAGGGGAACAGGAATTGCCATGACATAAACTTCTTCTCGAGCTACCGTTTCTTCAGGTAATTAACTTAAAAAGAACATTGGTTGTCTTAGTCTCCACCGATCACACCTTTTAGAGTAGATGGCGTGCGTTTCAAACCGAACATACACAACAATGGGATGGTGTGCAAGTTGGCTTGGAGAAACGGTTTTGTACTTCTTCACCACATTTTTAGCTGGTGTTACTTACCGAAAACAGGATTAAGATTAAAAACAAAATGTAAATAAAAGCGCACTTAGATATGTAAGAGTTGCACTTGGGAGACGGCTTTCCGGGTTTTCAAATGATTTATACATGCTGTAGACTCTTTGGAATATTTTCGGGTGGCTAGTTCAAGGTATGACATTTGCTGGCTTACTTCGGTTACAGCTAGCAAATTGCTTTCTCCTCGGATCATCGCACTACATAAGAGATATGGACCCATACTTCTAAGCAATCTGAATATCCTGATATGGTCACTTGGAACAAAACCGGTGCGGATACTCGATCCCATCATTATATAATTCAGAATTCTAGCTTTGCGTTCATATAGAGAAGATAAACACAAATTTAGAAAATGTTTTTGTTTATCTCGGCATATATATATGCTTAATAAAATTAAAAGTTTGCTAAAATAGTTTTCTTTATAACAATAACACTTGTGCCTTACTTACGATGGAGATGGTTATAGAGTTGAATGTCTTGTTTTGCTGCAACAACATTAATCTCAATAGAATTTCCTTTGTGTTTTGCTCGGACATCCACCAAACGAATAAAAAGCCAGTGGGTGTTGTAATGGTCATTGCTACTCATGAAACAAGCTGGCGGTTGCTAAACAAAATAACCACATGTATGCCAAAATGTGATTATTAGTTATTTGTATAGAAATAATAGATAGCTTACAGACTATTGCTTGGTTGACTGGCTAAACTCTAGTGAAACTACTTATAGACAAATGTATATTCAGACATGTTTTAACAACAACATTGGCGATGGTAATAGACTGCAGTAGCAGCTGCATTAACACCAACTAAAAGCACGTTCAAACACTCCTTAGAAACAAAGCAAAACACAACAAGCACATTTGCTTATGCTTAACAGAAGACAAAGAAAAAAGAAAACCTCAACACCATGTAATCATCAGCATCAATTCCACAACAACTGCCTCCATTGCCATCATTCTCATCATTACCAATGAAGTCTCATTGTACAAAAAAAAAAGAAACAAATTTTGCAGGCTTGGACATTATATACATTATTATTGATTACCTGTCGACAAGTTTTAATGTCTGCCACAGCCAGCCAGCCAGTCAGTCAGTCAGTCACTCTCAGCCATCCAGCCAGCAAACCAAATGAAACCAAGCATTTTACCAAACATTCATTTAGCGCAACATTGATGAATGACAGATACCACCCATACAAAAGAGTTTATTTATAAAATTTATTACATCTGTTGTTAAATTAAGTTTTACTAAAATAAAAATATATTTATTTGTGTTGCTTTCATTGTATAGTACTTTCAAATACTTTTTCACAATAACTGCAATTTAAATGTTTTTTAAACATGATGTACGAGCATTTTCTAGAAATAATTTTCATTTTGCAAATATTTTGCTAAAATTTATTAGATTTTCTAATAATATTTTATATAAAATTTTACTAAAACTAAAATGTTGCATCCATAAAAATATTTAAATTTTATTAAAGGCTTATTTGACAGATAATCCGTGAAAATTTTGTTAAATTTGTTTAAACACAGCCGATGAGATTTAAACAGTGTATTGAAAATTTTGCAAAAAAAGAGTGAAGATTTTTCCAGAAATTTATGATTTCATAATAGTTTGTGTACAATTTTAATTTTGAGATGACCATTTTCACGATGGTCAAATCTGACAGTGTATTAAATCCACATGGGGAAGTGGACCACATCATATCACTGAGCCTAAGCACAATTATTCTCGTTAAGGCTTTTAAAAAGTTGGCTGACATATAAAAAATTGCCTTTAACGGTATTCATGCTGCATTAAATGATGGTGGCGCAAATCGAGCTCACTATACTTACCATTTGTTTCAATTTATAACAAATAAAATAGTTTTTTTTTTTTAAAAAACACTAGCATAATATATTTTTTTCTTAACATTAGGACATACCATAAGTTGATTTAGTAAAAGCGCCGAAATCGTTTTTCTTATACGAGTTGACCATTGCAGATTTTTTTCTGTATTTCAACTGCCGATTTGTTGCATAAAATTAATTTAGTATTTGCAGAATTCAGACTAGTTACTTGTCTAGAAAGTATGTAAGAAAACCAATAAAATTAACTACAGGAATCGCTCGTCTGTATTCTCTAAACAGTGGCCTATATGCTAAAATATTATTTTCTAACAAAATTGTCGCTGGTCTGTTAGATTATTTAAGCAAATCGTTAATAAAATTAAGATTTTTGTGAACCCAATCCAACTTTTCAGAGCCAACAAACAACTCAATTGAATATACGAGCAAGATGTGACTTTTATTTATTCTGCACTGTAATTTTAATTTTTCTGATTTTAAAGTCGTTTTATAATACATACATACATATATCAGACATATTTCATTGCTTTCGATAATGTTATGTACTTTGTCATCCACACACCAAAACATGTCTGAGCATGGTTTTGTGCATATGTATGTAAATATATGCTTTTTATTTCTTCGATATATTTATTTAACAGACACTTTAATGTTAATTTTTATCATTTTGCTATCTTTATACATGTTCATATACATTTTGGGGACAAAATAAATTTTTTCCTTTTGACATGTCTTTGCAATGACAATGTTGTTTGAAAATTAAATAAAAATATCTGAAGCGAAAAATTCCGTTTAACGGTGATTGATTTTCAGTTAAAATACAGTAAGCAAATTGTTGTAGCAAAGTATAATGAAATGTTTAGTAATGCATTATTCAGACTTATATTTTATTATGGGAATTTTTATTTTCAATGGTGCTTAATTTAAGCACAACATTTTATTTTCAAAAGGATATAAATTTATGCAAATGTATTAATTTTATTAAATGTTGTTTATTTTGTGATTTCATCAGCTGAGACAGTTTGTGTATCTAAACATTAAATGAAATTGACTTAAAAGCATTTTAGCTTTTGTTTACGAAACATTATTAGCATTGCGACAATTTCTGTGTTTAGGAATATATATTGTTTGCTGCTTAAGCCTCCATTCACTTGCTGCAGCTCATGCTTGCAAGATTTTTACACTTTTTGCTTATTAAAATTCATTTATATTCAGTGTTAGCTTAGAAATACCTTTAATGGAGAGACACCCCAAAATGCCAGCTTTACTCAGAGCTCTTTAGCAGAGAAGTGATCAGATGTTAAATAGAGCGTTAAACTGACAAAAATCTGGAAAAATATTATTTAAATCAATCTAATTTTTGATTCAAAAAGCGTTACTGATTCAATGAAAGAAAATTAGACTAATGCAGTTTGAAGGGAATTTTAAACGTAGCCACCTAGTGAGGGGCTGAAGCACTGGACGAATACTTAACATGCAAAACGTAGAAAATATTAATAATACGCCATGGCTTAGCCGCTCAACGTACTTGATATTTATTGAAACTCGAAATCAAGTATACGTCGTGGTGTAAACAGGGCAGGTTTTGAAGACCAGGATTCAAGATTTTTGAATTCATCGGCCCATGTCCGGTGTTTGTAAACTTTTATATTTAAAATAAACACTATTTTACTTATATATTTATCAAAAAAATTTTGTTAATTTTATTTATAATTTAATTTTATTTATAATTTTTTAATTTTATTTATAATTTCATCTTTATAAATTTCACTGCTTTGTGATTGATATAATTTTTAAGAATACAAAACAATACAGCTGGTTGTTTTGTATCCACCACGATAATCATCAGCACCCGTATTTGAATCCAGGATTCATGTTTTTACCACCCAGCTTTAAATTCAAACGTACGAAAAAACATGAGCTGAGCTCAAATACGAATGAGGATGATTTTCATAGCGCATGTGAAACAGCTATGTGAATTTATTATTACAAAACTTAAATTTTTATTAAGTTTTGAAACAAGTCCTTTTAGATATATCGTTCACTGAATATCACGAGCTTTGTAAAATTTATTTTTCAGCCACCGAAGTTACTGACAATCAAACTTAGTAATATAAAAAAATATAATAATAATTTAACCATTTTGATTCCTGTTATAAATCTTTTTTAATTCAATTAAATTTTAAATTTACTTTTCATTCAAAAGCAATATTTAACATTTTTATTATATACAATAAAATAAAATATGAAATTTCATAGCAATTCCCAATTGTGAAAATTGTATCCGTTATAAAACACCCGTAACAACGTAAAACAACTTTTATATCCTGTTAAAAAGTAACTTTCCTGGCAGTTTGTTATAACTGTAAGCAGTGGCACACACACACACCAGTTTCCTCATGCATTTGTATTCGTTCAACACGTTGTTATTTATCAAATGAACGAAACAACATACGTCGAACAATATGTTTTAAAAAAAGTTTATTTGTTTGTTGTAGCAAAAAAAGGTATTCGAATTTATTAAAATATCTTTAAATAATATATTTTGCAAAAATAATTTTCTACTGTTACATGCAGATACTTTTGGGAGATGAATATGGTTCTTTGTTTAAGTTTCAGCAAACCGGGAAATCTATAAATAAAATGTGTTCAATAGTAGAGCAAGGAGTACAAAATAAATTTATTTATAAAGTGACATTGTTGACGTAGGCGATTGCTTTCTTTAACAATTCTTTTTTAATGACGTAAACATACGTAGAAATGTAAATTGTTTTTAGATTCAAGTAAAAGATAAATTATAGAATTGAATTTTTTTATCCAACGACAAAAATTAGTACTCACACTAGTTATTGCTTTGGTTTTGGTTCACTGAGTAACAGAATCTGAAAAGCTGCCTCTTTGATCATAAATATTCTTCCGTGCATCATCTGCTGACTTACAACCATGAAACATGTGTAACCGTCACTCCTCTCTTCGACGATTTGCACAGAACCCGCAATACGACCTGATTTAACCACTTCCGACTTTTGTGTGGGATTTTTTTGAAGTCTCGTGATTACGTGAAAGAAAATTTCAGGGTCCTGGATGCCCGTTAAGGACAACATTCGACATGAGTGCTAGAATATGCTGCTTGAAGTTCTCACGGAAATAATACAAAATATCATAAAACAAGACCGTATAACAATCAATTGTTGTAGCACCCATTTGGCCGATATGAAAAACACTTGAATTAAAAATGATCGAAAAACTAAATCTCAAAAAACACCGAGAGCCAAACTTAAATGGGACTCATTTTCAGCAATAGATGTACTTAGTTTATGGTGCTCCAGTATCTCTTTTAAAGAGGTGGATTGTTGGTTTCTGGCAGTTTATGTGTAATTTGACGGGAACTATTGGGAGAGCTGTGAGAAAAAAAGTACCACTGTGATATATCCCCTTCTCCCAGTCTAAAATACGTTAGTGTGATTTCTGCACATTAAAACTCACAAGTCCATAAAAAGTTCTATAGAGTACTACAGGCAATATTAAAAAACTTGAGTCTTAACATTTTTCTAGCTGTGAGTTTTTTTACCACTAGTTTTTTTTTAATAATCTGTTTGTACATTCTTCACAATCTTATTCACAGATTTTTTTTTCGATTTTGTAGTTATTTCTTTTAATTTTCCAATAAAGCTGTGCAATTAAATTTTATACTTCATACGAGTTACAATTTAGATGAGGCCAAGGCCTTCTAACATTCCCCTTCAAATTCAAATCGTTCTGTTGTTTTGTTTTTTACTGATTGCATTTTGCCAATTTTATACGAAGAGCATATACGATTAATTAACATTCATTTCATTTTTATTATGGTCTGGTCTGTTCTATTAATTGAAGTTTTTTCATTTAATCCCTCTTTCTCCCACTTGCTGTTACTCTCCCGTCATTTAATTGATTTTTTTCTTACCTTTTAATAGATAGTGAGTTAGACATGTGTTCATTATTATGGGGTTTAATTGATTCTCCGACATTGTTGTTGCTATAGATTGTTTTCATTTCTGAGATGATGGCTCTTTTTGTGTGTGTTTTTTATGTGTTTCTCTTGCTTTTAATTTATATTTACATTCAATTTATATTTAACATGATGTTCTTCTACTGTCTGTTGCGATATGGCCTTCAATAATATTTCTGGTTCATTATAATTGTATTGTCTGCAATAAGTTTAAATATTAAAATACTTTATTTGTGTGCTTAAGTTGCACATATGCATGTATGTATGATTGTTTTAAATACATACATCTACCTACTCATCCTACTTGTTGTTTCAATACCACTATTTGGTTTTTCCAATCAGCGATAAATATGTATATTTTCAAGAAAACTGTATTGCACTTTATAATATTTTTGAAAAAAATTATTTCAGTCAAGCGGCAGCAGCAACACAATTAAATAATTATTTTTGCCTCTTTGCCCCAATAACAACAGCAAACATCTCTCTGATTGAGAGCAAAATGATGGAAAACACATGTTGAAATTTTGTTCAACAAAGAAAAAAAGCAACATTTTAAACAATGTCATGTTGAACGTGTGTTCATTAATTATTTAAAATGAAAATGAAACCAATTTTGCATATTGATGAATTGTTTATTTGCATGATTTTATTGGTATTAATAATTA
>BGZK01004944.1:0-10727 GCA_005406025.1 Eumeta japonica | reverse complement strand
GCGACAAAATAAGTAAGGATGCCAATATATCAGAAAATATTAAATATATGTTAAAAAAGGAAAAATACAGTATGTTTATCATACATTTATGTATTCAAAATTGTGTTAATATTACTTTATTTGATAATAAATATATAATTAATTAAGTTAATATACAAATATATATTTTACGTTTCCATTTGCTTGGTAATGAAAAGAAGAATTGTTGAAAAAAGTTATTCACGAAGGAGAAAGTTCCAAAAGTCAGTAATGAGGGATTTAGGAAATTTTCACAAAAATAACATTAAATAATTATAGAATTGTGTGGAGAAATTTATTTAAAAACAAAAATTTATTTTTATTAGTAACGACATTTAAAATTCACAAGCCACAAGAAATCAACTGTCAAAATTCCGTGACCAAACACACCAGAACTTTCTAGTTTGTTCTATGATATTTAGAAATTAATATATATGTATGAATTTATAAAAGTAAAATAGTATCTTTAATCAGTTTTGATATAATATATTAAATGCACTGAAAACGTCCATCAAACATAAAGCTCTAAAACGTAAAATTTTAAAATTCATTTATAAGAGTTAAATACATAACTTTGTATACATACACATTTATTTTATGAATTAATTCTAGAGATTCAGATTCTATGTATATAAAGAAGAAAAAAGATTTTTTATTTATTATTTATTTATTTACTTAATATTAAAATTATATAAATATAATTATAATATATATGTGGAAAGCACTGGCTACCAAGGCCATCGGCTTAAAAGAAGTGTGAAAAATTACAATTTAAATTTTGAAGTTTAGTTTAGAGGTGAATTTAAATATAGCATTTATGTTTTCTTCTGAAGGATTAGTTAGTAATTTTATACCATTATTATATAAATATTTATCATGGTATTGTTTTAAGTTAGGGCATGTCGAAAGAATATGTTTAACACTGTTAGTTGCGCCGCAAAATTGGCAGGTGCTCGTAAGATTTCCGTTTAGGAGATGCTGGTGCGTAGTAATGGTGTGCCCCATTCGGAGTCTAGAAAAACTTTTATTCTGTGTTTGCATACATTTGTTGGATATAAGACAGGAGTATACTGTACGTTAATTTCTGAAAAATGGCGATGATGGAACTCTTTAAGTTTATTTGCTCTATCTTGGTCAACCTTTGGATAATACAGAGGAACGAAGATCATTTTTTTCGATGGTTGGGTCTGTGATTATAGGTGCAGAGCACCCGTATTTGGCAGCTGCGTCAGCAAAATTATTTCCCCTTATTCCTACATGTCCTGGGATCCATGCAATTTTAATTTTGTTGTTGGCTTTAATTAATGAGTCCCGAATTTTGTTTACGGTTTGCCATTTGTTGTTGGATGGATTGTTGATGGCAGTTAAAACAGAAAGGCTGTCCGAATAGATTACAAAGTTCTTATTGTTTAAGTTAGCAATATTTATTGCTTGAAATATTCCAGCAGCTTCTGCTGTAAAAATAGAAGATATGTTGGATAGAGATTTTGTAAGTATTGTGTTGCCAGATTTGTCTACGACTGCGTACGCTACGTTATCTAGGTCTTTTGATGCGTCGGTGTAGAGTTGTGTATGGTTAGGCCCACCGAAAGATGTAACGAGTTCGTTAAACAAATGTATATATGTCTCATTAGATGTACAGTGCTTCCTGTAGTTCGAGAGCGACATGTTGCATAGATTATTATCAAAAAACCATGTAGGATGTTTGGTGTTGTATCTGGTGATTTTTTCTTTAAAGCATAGGATATTACAGTTGACTGTTCTATAAAGTGAAGATTTGATTTTGGGATTCTTTTTTGATGATAAGATTGAGTTGACATCGCTATCTATTATGGAATTATTGAAGCTGAGTACTTTAGGGAGCAGGCGGTTAAGAGATTCAAAGATTTTTTGTTCTAAAGACGGTAGTCCGGACTCAATTAACAAGATTTGTATAGGGGTGGTTCTGAAAGCGTACGTACAAGCTCTGATTGTTTGATGGTATGTTGGCTTGATGATATTTATTATTGATTTTGGGCAATTTCCACAAATAAATAATCCGTAATCAATCTTTTGTAAAATAAGTGTTTTAATCAGGTAGGTGAGCGTGTTAGCATGAGTGAAGCTTCTAGTGGACAGGTATCTCAGGAAATTTGATTTTGGAACTAGAGAACTTTTAAGCATTAAAAAGTGTTCTTTCCATCGGTAATTTTTTCGAACATTACACCTAGTATTTTCTTTTTATTTACGATGGGTATAGGTGTGTTATTAATGATTATAGTTTCAGGCTGACAGTTTTTTTTTCGGCAAATGTGTAATATCGAGGATTTTTGGAGAGAGGTTCTTGCACCGGATATTGTACACCATGATTCAATGTCTATTATTACTTTTTTGAGAGTGTCTTTAATTTTGTTATTGTCGTTGTTTTTACATAAAATGTATAAGTCATCGGCATAAAGGCAATGATCTACACGTGTGTGCGTATTGATGATATTGCTAATGTGATTAAATGCAATTTGGAAGAGGATAACTGAAAGTGGTGATCCCTGCGGAATTCCGTTGTATAGTGAGTATTTATTTGACATGTGTTGGTTTATATTGACTTGAATAGTTCTACCAGTTAGAAAGGATTTTATGTATTTAAACATTTTCGGACCAATTCCCCACTTTCTTAATGTTTCTAATATGGTGTGAATTCCTATACGGTCAAACGCTTTTTCAAAATCAATACCTAGTATGGAAGTGTGATTCCTAGATGATAATGTTTTAGAAACATAGTGGTCAATGTGTAATAGTACATCCGCGCAACCCTTATTACTTTTGTAGGCAAGTTGATTTACCGCAACCAGCTTTTTCTTTTCGATGTACCATTTAATACGATAAGCAATGATGTTTTCCATTATTTTGGATAGACATGGTAGAAGTGAGATGGGCCTATATCCAGAAAGCGATGTTGGGTCATTATTTGGTTTGGGTATAGCTGCTAATGTTGCAGTTTTCCATGTGTGTGGTATTGTGCCACAGTCAAATATCTCATTGTATAACTGGACCAAAAGGTTTTTACAGTTATTGCTCAAGTGCTTGATCATATGATATGATATTCTGTCATGTCCAGGTGTTGTTCCTTTAACTTTCCTAAGGATTATGGCTAGTTCGCATATTGTTAGGTGAATCAATTATTTCAGCATCATTATTATTTGCTTTTGTGATGGAGTAGAGGAGTGATCCGTTCTTTTTATTGATAAATTCTGGCGAGAAGTTACTGTCAAGAGATTGATTTGACCATTCATTTCCAAATAAGTTTGCAATGTCAGTTGGATTTGTGAGAGTTACGTTGTTAGATTTAATTACTTGTATAGGTTTGAACGAAACGCAACTTGACATAGTTTTAATTTTTTTCCATAGTTGAGATAGTGGGGAGTCTTTGCATATACTTTTGCTAAAGTTTTCAAAATAAAGCATTTTGGCTTTTTTTGCTTCTTGTCTGAACTTGGAATTCGCCTTTTTGTATCTAATAAGATTCTCAGTCAATGGATGCTTCCGAAAATTTCTCCAACTTTCGATTTTATTATGCCGAAGTTGCAACAAGGTTGTATTCCACCAAGGGACAAAACGTGTTTGATTAGGGGATATTTGTGGAATATAGACATTTGCTGCTGACCTTATGGATTTTGTCAGAGATGCGTTGTCTTTGTTTACGTTGCCCGTCAATTGTATGTGTGCCAGTTTATTATCTACCATACATTGGAATTTAGGCCAATCTGCTTTATTCAGATTAAATTTGCGTAATGTGTTCTTGCCAGTGTGAGTTAAGTTGGTATTGATTGATGTTTTAATGGGAAAATGATCGCTGTGGTGTAGATCTTCTAGCGTTTTACAGGATATTATTGAGAGAAGTGATGGGGAGCAAGCTGTTATGTCCACATGCGTAAGCGTATTGTGTGTCGACAAATGTGTAGGGTTTCTATCATTAATTATACATAGATTATTTGGCTGAGTGATTGTTCAATGATTAAGCCACGATGGTTGTTAAGGCTGGATCCCCATATTATGTTCCAACTGTTTACATCCCCTACTACTATGATGGGTGTATGTATATTGATAAAGAGATCATTAAAGTCTTGCAGGGTAAATTTCTGATTTGGTGGTATGTATACAGATATAATTGTTATTTTTCTGCTTAATGTGATTTCAATTGAAATATTCAGTAGTTTGGAGGTGTTAGAGAGTAATTTGTGGGGGATGTTGTTGCGAACTAACAATCCGACTCCACTTTTTGCAGATAAATTTGTTGATTCATTTTGGAAATAACATAGATAGCTTTTCGGAGGGATTGGGTTTGAGTTGAAGGCAAAATGTGTTTCTTGAAGTGAAACAAGATGAGGTGAGTGTTCCTTCAAAATTAGTTGTAGGTCAATGTAGTTGTTCAAGTATCCTTTTATATTCCATTGCATAATGTTAAACTCCATAATGATAAAAATTAAAGTTTTAGTTATTTGCCCTAATAAAGGACCTGGACTCCCACTAGGATGGCCTCAGACTGGCGGGGAACCCCCGTATGGGAGACCCGCCCCAGCGGGAATCCAGTTAAGAGATCCCTCAGAATATAAATCAGTTAGTGCTCCATTTCCTCCCCGCCATTGGTGGGGGTTTATCGTTTGATGAGGGTGTGGATGTAATATTTAGATTCCTTTCTGGAGTACTTGAGAAAGATTTGCTTGTATGGTTTGAGATTATAGCTTCGATAATTGATTTTCTAGTGGTTGTGCAAGAATGTTTTTTTGTTGGTATTTCAATGTTATGTTTTGTTTGATCTTTCGTTGTTTGTTCTGATGTTAACGATGATTTTACAGTTGTTATTGAGTGATTATCATTGTTATTTTTTTTTTTTGTAAATTTATTTTTTTCTTTCTTTCCTCAATTGCCTTATTAAGTTTTTCTGTTGGAATTTCATATGTGTGTATTGCTGGTATATTATTAGTTGCTTCTTTTTAAGTACATTTATTAATTGTTTTGTATTTTAATATTTGTTGTTGCTGTTGATAAACGGGACATTTTTTGTTGTTTGCCCGATGTTGATGGTTGCAGTTAACACATTTTATATTACTACATTGAACGGGATCATGGATTGATAATGAGCATATTTCACATATTGGGCTGTTTTTACAGTATTTTTTTGTGTGCCCCAATTTGAAACAATTTTTGCACTGTATTGGCGTAGGGATGTATGGTTCCACTTTACACAATAGAAAACCAATTTTTATTTCTTTCGGTAAGGAGTATTGGTTAAAGTGTAGTATGTGTAATGGTGTGTTAATTGTTTTTCCATCGTAGTATTTAGTAATTTTTTGCAATCTACTACTCTTGGTTTCTGAGTCCTTCTGTTATTTCCTGTTCAGTGAGATCACGTAATGAGGGCGTAAACACCACTCCTCTAATTGTATTCAAGAATGGGTGTAGGAAACTTTCTACTGGACATAATCCAGGCAAAGATACTGCTTTTAGAAATTTATTAGTTTGTGGTTCATTCTTTGTCAGAATTAATAAGTTTCCATCCTTTGTAAAGTTTATTTTTTGTGGTATTTCAATGGTATTGCTTCCAGGGCTTTAGACACTAAAAATATGTTATAGCTCTGAATAGGTTTATCAACTATTTTGCTTTTAATTACAACAAATTTTGGACAGTCTTTTGTTGTTGTTCTTTTGATTAATTTTTGGAAAATCTAAGGGGTTATCCGTCTTATATCTGCTGTTCGTTTTTTTACGTTTGGAGGGTGGATCCGGGTCCAAGATTTCAAAGTAATTTCCTCCCGAGGAGGACTCCATTATTCAACAAAATAGATTAATTAAAATTAATAACTTAGTTTGACAATAAAGTAGAAAATAAATTGAAAAGGAGATAGAAACAAAAAAAAAATTAATTCAAAAGGAAAAATGGTAAATTATAAGCAAAACGATATTCTCAGCGCTCAGTATAAGAAAGCACGTCTGTATACAGTGAGAACTTTGAGTATTTAGGAACTATGTTTATGTTTAATAAAGTTCAAAATTATTAACTGCCCTTCAACTATTTCAAATACTTTTCGATAGTTCGCATAAATACATTTAATATAACATATTGGCCCTTATTGTGGCTGGCGTATTATAGAAAAAGTCTATGGCAAATTGTAGTAGACAAATACGTGCAATTGTTCTTTCGTCTATTACAAACTACGGGATTGTTTTTGTGTTAGATGTTTTCACGCGAACAATCGAACATGTTCGAAATAGAATAACTGGCTGTAAAGTTTTTATGAAATAAATACGCCCAAAAACTACATTTTTTAAATATCGGTATGTTGTAATAATCTACATATTTTACAAGCATAATTGTGTAAGAGAAAAAAGAAAACATAGAGACCATACTAGTTATCCGATATGCCTGCATACAAAAAGATAGTTTTTATAACGTAAATTTTGCAAGCCATGTAAGGTCGTCGTAAAAATATTCGGTAAACTTTGGAAAACTACAAAATAATTTAAAATTTTTTTTATGTTTCTGACCAAGGTGTCAACACCTTGTTTCTCAAAATACACTCGTTCAGCTTGTTCATATTTTTATACCCTTTATCAAAAGTTTATATTAGGTTTGCTTAGTAAATTGACGTGTTTTAAACGCCGTTTTGAAGCCATTACACAACTTATAGATTCAAATGTGATGGTAGTCGTAATTTAAATATCTTTTAGGATACAAGTTCGAAAATTAACAAAACGGGCTTGAATTACCTGAGATATAAACAAAATAATTAATGACTAAAATTTTAAATTTTATGCATTTATTATGGAAATTTATGTGTTTTTGGGCAAGAGAACCAAGAAAGTTTTAAAAAAGAACTAAACAAACAAGTATGTACATACAAATATTTCTCTTGATTGCCTTGGGCTGAAAGCTCATGTACATGCTCTTGAATTAATGAATTTTTTATTAAGAATGAATATTTTTGTTACACAATGAAAAATTATAAATACAATAATTTAAATGAAAACTTGTTTTAATAATAACAAGTATTATTGGTATAAGTTTTATATCCAACACCCTTCTCAATAATTACATTGTTGTTATTCATTTAATCCTAAACAATTTCTAAATTTACAAAATTTAATTTTTGATAATGGTTTAGTAAAAATATCTGCAATCATCTCATCGGTTGGTAGATACTGATATAATATTGTTCGATTTTGCAGTAGGTCTCTTGCATAAAAGTATTTAACATCTATATGCTTGGATCTTGAATTAACTTTCTCGACTCAATAATTTTTAATGTGCTTTGATTATCTGCAAACAAAATTGGTATAGTTTGCACCCCGAAATCTTGTAAAATTTTTAAAATCCATACAGCTTGTTGACTTGCTTCAGTAAGGGCTACTAACTCTGCTTCTGTAGATGAAAGAGTTACAATATTTTGCTTTCTTGCTGCATAATGAATCGTTGAGTTTCCTAACTTGAAACAACAGCCACTGGTAGATTTCCTCCCATTACCATCATCTGCCCAATCGGAATCAGTAAAACCATTTAACTTGAGTTCTTGATTTGTTCCTACGCATAATTTGTAATTTTTGGTACCTTTTAAATATCGTAATACTCTTTTTATTTCATTCCAGTCTGTCAAGCTCGGCTTGCTTACTTTCCTTGATAGCACAGATACTGCCAATGCAATATCAGGTCTAGAATTTCCTGCTAAATATAGTATAATTTTCATTTTGTAGCTTGAAGTAGCCTGGGTCCAATGGTATTTTTGAATCTTTTGCATTGTGCATATTATACTTGTCTAATATATCTTCAATATAGTTCTGTTGATCCATAAAAAATATTCCATGCCTGTTTCTAGAAATATTTATACCCAGATACAATTTCAATGACCCCAAGTCCGTGATTTCAAAATGTGTTGCTACTTCTTTGGTTATATCTTTAATTATTTCCTCATGTTGAGAAGCAATAATTATGTCATCAACATATATAAGCACATATACAAAGCTATTGCGGTATTCTTTTATATACAAACAGTTGTCAGCTTATCCCCTTCTGAATCCGAATCCTATGAAAACATCATTGATTCGCTGATTCCATATCTAGCTGACTGCTTTAGCCCATATATGCTACGATTTAGTTTACATACCAATTCTTCTCTTCCTGTTCTAAGAATCCCTTTGGCTGCTCAATATATATTTCATTATCTATTTTGCCGTTCAAAAATGCGGTTTTGATATCTATGTGGTGGACAAACATGTTTTTATACGATGCTATTGCCAATAAGATTCTTAACGTAGTTATTTTTACAACAGGATCGAATATTTCATCATAATCTTCATTATATTTCTGGGAGTACTCTTTGCAACTAAACGAGCCTTGTAGCGTTTACATTCATCAGCCGTTGTTTTCATTTACATCCAACTAGAGTTCTACCTTTTGGCATTTCTACAAGGTCCCATGTGTTGTTTGCTAATAACGAATTAACTTCATCTTGCATTGCCAAATACCATTCATTACTATTTGTACTCTTCATAGCTTCTTTATAATTTTTAGGGTCATCAGATGTCAACGTCATATTTGCGTATCTTTTGGGTGGGATTCCTTTAGTTGACCTTGATGAAATTCTCTGATTTATTTCTTCCTCAGAATCTGAATTGCTATCCGATTATGGATAGCTTCCCAAATATCTTTCTCCCTTTTGTTAGGCGAAAGATTAAATGATATTAGTTCAACTGATTTTGGTTCAATTTGTTTTTGAACCTTTTCTTCTGAAACAAGACTAGGAACTTCTGTATTTTTTCTTTTTAACATCAGCATACTACAAACGTCACATATCTGCTTATGATAATTTTACCACTTTCAAAATCTATAAAACGATATGCCTTAGATTCTTCGCTGTAGCCAACTAAGGTAAGCTTCTTTGAAATTGGATCAAACTTGCGTCGCTGCTGTTTATTGATATGTACAAAAGCACGAGAACCGAACCTTCTGACATGTTTTAAATTTGGTTTATTTCCAAACCACAACTCATATGGGGTTGCACTAACAGCGCTTGATGGTAGCCTGTTAAGTAAGTAGTTTGCTGTATTCACTGCTTCAGACCAATATTTGATACTTATGACTGAATCAAATAACATACACCTTGCCATTTCTACAAGGCTTCTGTTTTCACTTTCTACAACACCATTTTGTTGAGGAGTATATGGGACTGTCAACTGTTGTTTGATACCTTTACTTTTTAAAAACGAATTCATATCTTTGCTGCAGTACTCACCACCCCTATCAGATGGAATTGTTTTTACTCGTTTACCAAATTTATTTTCTGTATATTCAATAAATTCTTTTATTTTATCAATGGCCTCATTTTTATGCTTTAAAAATATATTGTACAATATCGGCTTTTACCATCAATTATAGTCAAAACTATAGACTTCCTGAAAGGGATGGACTCTGCATTGGGCCACAGAAATCAATGTGCACTAAATCTAGTATCTCCCTCGCTTGATTTTCAGAAAATTTTGAAATGGCTTTCTGGGCATTTTTGCTTTTAAGCACGTTTCACAAACATCACTACAATTACATTTAGAAAGGCATACTCCGCTGAACTTTGAACTATTTATTCCAGTCTTAATAGCATTTATATCTCTATGCCCCAAATACGCATGCCATGTATGAATACAATTACTTGTCGTGCTTGCAACTTTTCGTGATGAGTTGTTTTCATTCAGCACAAAGAAATTATCTTTTAAGGTTGCTGTAGCATGTTCGACATTGTTTGATGATATTGAGCATTTATTTTTATTAAACGTTACTGTATATCCTTCTTGATTTAGTTTTTGTACAGATAATAAATTTCCATCCAACGTGGGCACAAACAAAACATTTCTCACCAAAATTTTGTTTCCATTAACGTAAAGAAACCCTTCACCTTTGTCTTTGGATTTGACTTTTCTCTTGGTTCCGCATAAGTTTTATCCAACTTGCAGAAGAACTCTTCATCACAGCAGATATGACACGTAGCTGCTGAGTCCACAAACCAACCACATTGAGAATTATCTGAGAATACACCAAAACAAACATTATTAGACGCATTCAACATATTTCGCACGGCTATTTTTATTCCTCTTATTCAGATAACATTGTTTCTTGAAATGTCCCTGCTTGCCACACATAAAACATTTTAAATTAGTTTTCTTTTTGTGTTCAGTTTTTAAAACTATTTCTTGAGATTTATCGCGCATCTTTCTTTTACTTTTCTGCAACAGTTTTTCTTTCACCATATCACTGCTCGAGCCTTTCCATCTCGTAACAACCATTTACTGTCTGGCTGTTCCGGAATATCAGACGTAACGACATCCGATAATTCACGCTCCAGCAAAAGCATCTCCACATTAAATTTCCATGTGTGATAATTGCTGTTATTTAATTTTGGAAACATTGTCTTGATATCCATTTTCTTGCTGCAGTTTGATTTTCTTTCTAGTCTTCTTGTTATTTATTATGTGGAAAGAGGGCCAATAAATAATTCAAAGTTCAGTGGATGTATGCCTTCTAAATGTAATTTAGTGATGTCAGAAAATTAAAAAGCAAATGCACAGAAAGCCATTTTCAAATTTTCTGAAAATCAAGCGAGGGAGATACTAGGATTTAGTGCACATTGATTTCTGTATTCAATGCAGAGCTCCATCCCTTTCAGGAAGTCTATAGTATTTGACTATAA
>BGZK01004943.1:0-10729 GCA_005406025.1 Eumeta japonica | reverse complement strand
GCTCCGTTTGATTGCTTCTGCTGGTAAAATCTATAAGTCGATTATATTTCGTTTTAAACACCTTCCAAAAAGGAGTTTATCGGATTCTGAATATTTCCATTACTAGTTCGTCATTTGTATATAAGTTTAAGCCTCAGCAAATATTACTGCCACCCTATATATATTTGTTAGGTATGTTTCCATTTTGAAGCGTTTCTATTACGCTCTTTTAAGCCATGTAAAATTATTATGATCCGCTCTCATTTTATGCTTTATTTCACTCACTATAAAACTCCAATATACATACCTTACATGCCATATCTTAAGACTTGTTCATTGACAGTGCCTCAAAGTACTAAAGTAATCTAAAACTTAAGGAAATTGTACATGTATTTCAAAAAATTTCCTGTTTTGATTGTGTGTATGTATGTATTCTTGGAATGCAGAAGCGTGATGTCTAAGCTTACTTACGGAGCTTTTAATTTTTATTCTTATAGAAATAATGTATTGCTCACAAGAGTTTTTAATGATTCTATATGTTGATATTTTTGTAAGAAAATAATTTTTGCTTGGACTTCATTTATTTTATTTCGAAATCGCACAAATTTTCTCAAAAATAAAGAAAAATTTATCGGTTTTTCTCCTTATGGATTTGTTTAGTATATCATCAGAATACAATTCATTCTTAAATTCATTAAATTATTTATTTAATCACGTGAATGAAATAAATTTTTAATTGATATGGTTTGAATGTAATAAAAAGCTAAAACAAAACTATATATTGCTACAGCAGGTCTGATTCTGTTGATGGTTTTTTTAATCGAAATTCAAATAGTACTAGTTGGAAAAAATAATACTTGAATAATAATTGATTGTTTAATTGTTTTAATTAATTCACAAAGAAATTGACGTAACATACCAGAGCTTTGATGTAACAATGGTCATATTGCATATGAAAATGGAAAATACTATATAAATTACTTAAATTTCATTATTTTCTAATTACCATTTTAAAACAAAATGCTAAATATTATTAATTTGTGTATATAGAAGAGACAATAAACGAAGGCAAACAAACAAATAAGAGAAGTGGCACAAGAGTTTGAACGAAATTTATTAATATGAGAATTTTCAATGGAATACGAATAATCGCTGAAATGGTTTAAAATAATGGCATAACTAAAAAATGTTATTTATATTAATAAACAATGCAAATAGATAAATAATAAAAGAGGTAAATAGTTAAACTGCAAGAACTAAGAAATACTTACATAGGTGAGTATCTGACAGGACTGAAGAGGGCCTCATTGTGGCGAGCAGGTGTTCTGGACAAAGCAGTTTTAGCCTGCAAGCAAATAATTCAAAGCGGAAAAGAATTATAGCAAGAAATGAACAAATAAAAACATAAAATATTGTAAAATGCAATAATATTAAAATATGGTTTCGACATATTATCACAAAAACAACATTTATTGTGCGGTAGACAAAAGAAAAAAAAAATGAAATAGAAAAAAGTATAAACTTACATAAAATATGTATGTATGTATAGTATATACATATGTACACATTTACAAGCATGTGTAATAAAAAAATTGATATAAACCTATCGTAAGCTGCGGTGGTTTGGTTTTACTTATTCAAAAAAGGAAATGATGTTAACATTTTGAAAATATTAGCAGCTGCTGTTACAATCAGAGCAAAATATTATAATTTTAGTTGTTTTCCTTGTATTTATATTTTATATCAACAAATAGCAACATCATTATTAAAAGTGTTTTATTAGAACTATTTAATAGGCATACAAATCCATTCATGTACACGTAAATATGAAATACTGAATACGATTCAAGAGAAGTCAATATGGAGATAACACGGTTTTCGTCATATCATGTTGCAATCAGGTGAGAAACAAATCAATCTGCATAAAGAAACATTTTTAAGATTCTTCAGAATATATGATTAGAATTTTTTCATTCTTATTGAAAGCGTTTTAATTTTAAGTACATCGAATTCAAGAATGCTAATGGGAAACGGTTATAGAATTAAACTAAGTTACATATCGTGTTCATACTATTTAAAATAAATACATTCGGCTTCACGTGCGATAATTTTAATAATCTGCCTTTGGTTGGGCGTTGGGAGAGTTTGCTCTACACAATGTCGAATAATTAACTTATGACAGTTTAACAAACAACCTTTTAGACATTTTTAATCTACAATATATAGAATTCCGAATTTTGTTTATTAAAATTTTTTGAATAGCCGACTTTTAAGTGGGCGACCTGCATATTGTTTCTACGTTATATCGATTTTAAGCTTTGCTTGCGACAGTTTTATTGAATATCCGGACACTTATTAAAGTTTTCATTCTATAACCATATCGAATTCTAGGTTTGTTTACCGCAGTTTTTAATAACAAATGCCATTGAAATATGAAGTTGGTACAATTTTTCCGACTGGGGACTTGTTTTGTTTCCGCTTGAAAATTGGACGAGAAAATCAAATTAATTTTGGGATTTATTTAAAATAAAAATATTTAAACTAATTTGCTTAATGGCTTAATGCTTTATTTTTCTATCAATGAAATGTTCGCAATACAAATTATATTTTCGGTAAAAATGTTTTTCGATATGATGGTTAAAACAAAATGCATAAACATATAAAATATATGAAGCATTTCACTGAATTTCTTCGAAATTTTCTGTTTGCATTCAACAACTGTTTTGTAAAATTGTCTGAATATTACGGATTCATTTACAGCTCCTGCATTCAAAAATTTATTTACTAATTCAACCCGCCCGAAATTTGTACTTTAGAACAAAAATAATTTTTCTGTGTACAAGTTGCAATAATTAAAATTTTAATTTCTATCACGAGTTTGGCTCAAGCACGCGTACAAACATTAATTCGTTCCAAACAAGAATCAAATGCTTGTGATAAAATATTTTAACTTTTAAAACCTTCGAAAGTCATTGTCGATCAGATATAAAATTTAACAACTCTTAAGTGAAGCTGAAAATATAAAATGAAAAACTTTCAACATGTTAAAATTATTATTTAAAGTGATTTTGCGATTTTCATTTAACAACATTAAACTCTGCTTGAGCAAAAAGAACAGAAAATAAAAAAAAAGTATTGTGTCTTTTACTGTATTGTACTAGAGATGAACGCTGCTAATGCAATGGCGTGAGTTAAGCCAAGATTACTTTACTATCGGCGCAAATAGTTCAATATGTGGTGAGTTTCAAGGGCATATAATTGAAGAAATTCTATAATTAATTTTTGCTTATTTTTCGGAGGTTATAAAATGTGCCAGGCCAGTATAGAAGAATTTTTATTTTATACATTTCTTGATTATTTTTCAATTTTTGTCAATAGTTTCAGAAATTCCTGCCTTTGAAAAGTGCAAAATAGAAATTTTTTCCCAATACGTGAGTGTTACAATTTAAATAAAACTCATCACTACTTTAAACAAACTGTTGCTCTTGTTGCATACATGTATTCTAATGATTGGCATCACCAACATATTCGACACAGCTTTTATACTTTTTCTTCTTTTCAACTACAACTGCTTTTCTTGTAAAAAAAATTTTTGCCAGTCTTGAAGATGTCGTTGTTTGTTGCAATTTTGTGCAACATCATGGTGCAACAGCGTAAAGAAGATTTGCAACAGTAAAACATTTAACTGATTTAAAATTATATTTGCTCCCGCACAAACATGAACAACAATAATAATAACTACACAAAATGCACATACTTGTGTAGGTATGTGCAGACATGCATATGGACGTATGACATCAAGCACTTACACATAGAAATAAAAGCTACATCAAACAAGTTAAGTTGTATTATCTTTTAATACAAAATAAAAAATAAAAAAAAGAAGACAACACTTGAATGGAAAAAACATAATTCTTTTGTACTGGTGTGTGAAATGCACAAGTGCATAAATGCTTTGCTTTTCTTCTTTTGAAAAGAAGTCGCAAACTTGTCATTAAGTTTCAAACTGAACTTTTATACAATTTAAAATCGTAAATCCAACGGAAATGCGTTATATTTGTTTGCAACAAATAAACAAACACTTCATTTCAACCATATTTGATTAGAGATGCTAACAGACTTTAAAAGAATGCAAACATTTTATAAGCACACATTTTTAAACGCTTGCATATAAAGTTCCCAGTACACTGAAAAAATGGTAAATTTCTGGAGATAGAAAGAAACAGTTGCAATCTTTTCACATAACTGACTAAAGTGCACATATTTAAGATGTAGCCTGCGTGGTTAATTTAATTAAATAATCTTTTAAAAGCAAAAGAGCTTATATATGCACACAGAAAAAAGCCCAAGGTAAATTAACATAAAAAAATGGATTAAAATCATGTTAATCTTCTGCAAAACAATCGCCCAATTCACAATATATATCAATTCTGCTTGATGTATATCATATTAAATCAAAGCTTAATGCAATTAAAAAAGCTAAACTTTTTTTATACTGAAAAATATTTTTTAAAGATTAATGTGTGTATTCAAAAACAAAATTAATTTGTATTTGATATCTATGTTAAAAAAATTTTGTATGGAAAATGCGAATTAATGTATAAATAATATCGATATTAATATTTTTGAATAAGCCCCTAAGAATAAATCAGGTTGAATTAACTTTAAAAGCGTATGAGTAAAATCACCACCGAAACACATGAAATTAACCTTGCCTTATACGTTTTCAGCTTGTTTTTTCTCTGTGTAAATATAGACTTTCAGTTCCTGTTAAAATTATCAGTCATTTATAATATCGAATGCGCTGCCTCAGAGTGGTGCTTTATCTAGGTAAATCGTTCTACTAAAGAGTTGTATTAATTTTTGCAAGTGCCAGATAGACAAGTTGGTTGAGAGGCCGACTAGCGACCGTAAGTAACTGCTTCTTTTCCTACCAAATGCCAAACAAAGCAAACTTTGCAATACAAAATTTTAAAATAAAAAGTTAATTTTAACAAATAATTAAAAAAAAAAAACAAAGAAGATATTTTGTTTAAATAATGTGTTTTATGTTATCGATCATGAAAATTAAGGGAAAATATGTAGTATTAATTAGAAATGCTCGTGAGTGTTTATGGTTCACGCCACGTACAGCCACAATAAAAATAATTTTATTTAGAGACGCTCCATTTTGGATGGATGATCACGCACGCTTACAAGCAAGATTAATTGAATAAAAAATTTCCACACACCAAATTTTTTGAATCATTGAATTTCAAACACATTCATACTGAAAATTGAGCATTCACGATACACAGAATTTTTAGAACTGTTTACCAGTGCGGAATTATTCAATAAAGATCGGGTTCATAAAGTCGGGATCCCATTATCGCTCACTGTACCACTTTTTTTTTTGGTTCACTATAATAAAGTCATGAGTAGTAGTGAGTCAAAATGCGTTATTTCTCAAATATTTGAGCAATAAGTGTACATATATACATGTGTATATGTATGTGGCTTGCTGGATTACCACTGCTATGTAGTGCAATCACTTCATTGCAGTGAGCCAACGAAAATCGCTACAATGCGCTGATTTGAACAGTTGTGGAAGTGATTAGTATTTGCCAAACAAAAATAATACACTTTAAAATAAATTCATTCCTTTAATTCTTTCTAAATATTCTGGTTTGCTTCCAATTCAAATCGCTTTTAATATTGAATGTAAAGATTTATAGAAAAATAAAGAATATAATTGTGTGGTTGCTATTTACTTTTCTTTATCAAAGTTTAGTTATCTCTTTTTAAAGTTTGTTACAAGCCAAGTGACAGCAGCACTAACTGGCAACAGGTGGAATTTTTCTAACTTAAATTCTTTGCGGTTGCAATAACAGATTGTGTTTTCTTAACCCCTACACCAGACAGACAGACACACATGTTAATGGCAACAGGTGTTTTTTTTTTTGTTTTGAACAAATGTGGAATTAGGAATTTCTAAAAACTGAAAGAAGTCTTAAAGAAGAAAACAATTTGCAAGCGTGAAAGGAAATCTTTTACAAATCTTTAGCCATTCTTGCATTATGGGAACATAAAAAATATAACAAGATTGTTGTTATAGTTTTACAACTGACAATTATATTTTGTGCAATTCATTCTTGATGACATTCTCTTCTTAAGTCGGCAAGTTGGTGGTGCCATTTGAGATTTGACCAAAATATGTTTCGATTAAATTGATAGTGCGGAAATGTTTTGAAATTCAAGCATATTTCGAAATCTTCTGAAGTGATCAGAAGCTCTTAAATAATTATATGTATTAGAAATTTAATAAATACTTTTAGAACTGATTAAAGTTAATTTAACATTGGCTTTTATCTTTCCTTTTGATTTGTATCTATGTGCTTTTTACATGTTTTGTACCACTGATTATATGTATATAAGTAAAATTAGTTCCTCACCCAAAAGGTAAGTCTTAATAGCAAAATTGTACTCAGTTTAAATGTCTTTTAATCCCTTAAAATAATATTTCAAATCATGAGAAAGATTGAAAGACTTTTTTCTCGCTTAAAGGTTGTATTAAGAAAAAAGAAATAAAAATAGAAGCATTTGACTTGACGCAGACAATTATTGTGGCTTTGACATAAAATCTAACGAACTTTGAAAATGTAAGAATAATTTTATTTTAAAGATACTTAAAGAGTATATTTTATTACAGAAAATAAAACATTAAACATATTATCTATGCTTTTGTTGTTCATATGCCATTGAACTTGTTTATGATGGTAAACAAAGTCTGGTCATGAAGTTAACCTTTAGCTTAGGGAAGAAGTTAAATAAAATTGTAACCACTGAAATATGATCTAACCATAACGAACATTAGACCAAAAAGTATTTTATAATGTTTTGTAATCTGTTTGCCAGTTTACGACTTATACCCAAAAAATAAAAATCCAACATTCATTAAATTTTGTTTGTTAAGAATTATTCACTGAGCTTCTTTTGCTGTACTCTTATAACCTGCAATTTATTGTATTAAGCCAATAGATCTTTATAGTTGTTTTCTGCCTTCATTTTCAGCCGTCAACATGCTGCCGACATTGTGTGGATGTTACTCCACTCGTTGACAGACTCGAAAACTTTGGCAAACATTTATTCTTTATATTTTATCATTTCCATAAAAGTAATGAGAATTAACTTTATAATATAACTTAAAACGCTTTCAGCGGTTTCTAAACAAGCTTTTCATGTTGCCTGGACTTTATTGCCGAAATTTTCGGTTTATGCTCATAAAAGTTGGTAAGAGTGTTGTTTTAAATAGAAACTCAACTTGGACAACCTCCTTTTCCAAAAAAAATAATATAATAAACTTTAAAATTACGCTTAGCAAAAAGACAGATTTGTTAGGAACTCCCTTATGACATAAAAACTGAAGAAATAAGAAAACATTGTATGTATATAGTGCAAGGTAATTTAAAACCTACGTTAACCAGAAACTTACAGACAGATATCCACAACAAAAATACATAATCATTTAAGAATATAACAAAGAAGTTTATTTGGGGTAGGAAGACTAGTAGTTGGTAATTTAAATAAACATATCGAGTAAATATTCAAATTGTTCTGGCAACAATGTTGCATATAACACTGGTAGCTAAGAAAGAATATAATTGAAAAAACATTGAAGTGCAAATTACATATAGAACGACGTGCAGCTGGTATGACTTAAGGAATAATAACAACTCAACAATTGATAACAACTGCAATTGTGAATATTTCTTCGTGCAACACAAAGAAAAGATGTAAAGAAACTTAAAGGCCTTCAGAAAATAAAGCAAAAAAGAACATTTTCTATATTTATGACTAGTTTCAAACATGTCTTGTTCTAGAATCAAAAAAGTTCTGTCCAAATATTTTCAAACCTTTATTTCGTTACCGATCACAAAAATTTATTTTAATATCAAGCTTATTCTAAACGATATGTTGTAAAAAAATATATATAGGGCCAGCTAAGACAACAACAACATTAAAAGCATTTCTTTAATTTGAAATTTATTATTAAGTCAAAAGACCTTTTGTTGTTTTGCCTAGTCTTTCAGCATGTTAGTATGCCGCCGACATTTCGCTGAAGCTCGTCAGTAGACTCGTAAAACCTGATGAAAAAATGTTTAAACATTTACTTCACATTCTATTATTTCTATTGAAATAATGAGAATTGAAACATTTAAACACATTTTCAAAGACAACAACTTTTTCTGTATTACTACATATGTATTTACTTTTCTAACGCTGTCTTGTTATAACAACTGTCAAATAATTGGTAGCACAAAATTTGGCACGTCTGGACCACAGTTGTTACTGTTTTGTTGTTAAAACAATTGTTTGAGCAACGATGTCTACCATCAAATGTCATTTTCAATTTATTTACGTCAAAATAAAATTGAAATGTTATGGTTTTTCAAAGCAATATTGTCAACACGTTCTCTCCATACCAAAGGCATTAACAAATTCTTGTCAGCAGTTCTGCCGACGTTTTGTTCATTATTATAACAAATAATTTGCTAGTCAAGACAGGGCGTTAGCAACTTTCATACAACGAGCTATCATCGGTTGCTACGATTTGTATATGTATTTGAAAGTATCAAAAGCTAAAAATTTTCATATATCCAATAATTCAAAAATGATTTATTCGCTATTAAGCAATTTTATTCGAGTCTACTGACGAGCTGAGTAGCTAGCACCAGCGAAATGTCGGCGGCATACAGACATGCTGAAAGACTAGGCAAAAACAACTAAAATTTCTTTTGACCTAATAATAAATTTCAAAGAAAATTGCTTAATAGCGAATAAATCATTTTTGCGTTTCTTTCATGTGGACATCTATCTTAACTCAATCTCATGTAGTATAGTATTGCAAAAGGCATGTTTTTTTTTGCTTAATGTAAAAAACAAAATAAACACTTTTAATTCATCTTTAATGACAAGGTAACCCTCGTTACATTCGCATAAACATGCAAACCACCATATTTATAAATTAAAGATAATTTTTACGCATTGCAAGTTGGTGCTATCTTTATTACCATTATGGTTTCAAAAATATTATTCCCATACGAAGTCATTGCCGTGGTCAACATACACAGACACACACGCGGAATAAAATATAATCAGAGACGAACGAAAAATTAGCCGGACATACTTAAAAGACCCCAAGTGTGTATGACTTTGCTGTATGTGGAAAATGGCAATATTTTTAGTTGAGTAATTACTTCACATATGCACTGGCTCTTCTTCTCACATATAACCAGCAAACAAACCAACTGTACATCGAAATGAAATGAATATTTTCTCAAAAACTTCCAAGCATGTATCTGTGGTAACAATAACTGTTTCAAATTTTAATTGTGACCGGAGCCTGGATATCATTCGAATCCTTTCAAGTGCAATGGAATGCAGGCATACTCGTAATACCTCTAAAAAAGGGTGATCTAGCCGAATGTAAGAACTGAAAATGTACAAACCAGCAGAACATCATCCAGCAGGTTATCATAGTAAGCATCGACCATTAAAAGCTCTCTTCGGAATCAACAGAGTGGCTTTAGACTATTGATAGCTAGAAATAGTTTGCATCTCTACTGATGAGAGAATTTCAATTGAAGTCAGGTCACAGAAAGTAAGACAAAAACTTTGTAAACATTTATAAACAAATACTGTCAAAAGTAAATTTGCCATTTTACTTTAGCAAAATTAAATAATTGAACAAAACAAATACTCAATAATTGAAAAATGATTTATTTGTTATTAGCAATTTTATTTGAAAACTAGAAAAAAAAAAACTATTAGAAATCATCTATCCTAATAATAAATACAAATAGTTTTTTCATGTGTTTAATAAACAAATATTACATTCAACGGAAACTGGGTCAGTAGGAGAATGTGTCAAAAATGTAGTCGCTGATATCTAACAAACCCTTAAGAGGCTGCCTAAAATTGGCTGATGAGAGAATTTCAATTGTCAATAAAACAAAAATACTACACTTTAAATGACATACATATCTCGGAAATCAGTAAACATTGGAGTTCTCAAAAATCTTTGTTACAAAAGGTATCAAATCAAAATGAACAAACAGTTTGGACAAGATCGGTAGAAGCAGATTATCGACTAGGGGACTCATCGTTACCTCGAATTCGTCATATGACAAATTACAGAATCTGATAGTGAAACTGCAAATACGTTCCTCAACATTGCTTTATCACACATATGTAGCTGATTTGTTTTTCCTCTTATTTAATATTAAAATATGTAGTTTCTAACGACCGACTGTATCATAGGATCTTCTTCTATAAAGCATCATTACAGTGTTAATTAAATAAGAATATCTCAAAAGGCTTTATTTAATTGGTGTGGCGCCACAGCTTTTAGTGAAACGCATTCAATGCTTCTAGATGAACTTGATTAAAATCGTCGAGATTACTAACGAACAGTATTTCATTTTCATTTATAAAGAAATTTATTTATAATTGAAAAAGAACAAGTATAACCCCTCTGGAGCATTAATTGAACATAAATTAGTTCAAAGAGTTTTCCACAATATATAGCAGATCTCCATTTTGGGATAACTTGTATCTATGAAATTTTAATATGTGATGACATATCCATACAAAAAACTTCATTGTTCATTGCCATAATAGCGATTTTAAAATGGCATTTTCATGGTAAGTAATAGATTTACACTTTGAACGTTTCAAGATGCCAACCGTTTAAAATAATTAAATATATGTG